>JASAND010022931.1:0-62385 GCA_030248195.1 Trissonchulus latispiculum
AGTTTGTAGGTTTACGGTCTAAGATGTATAGTGTAATGGATGCAAACTATAAAGAAAAGAAGCGGGCAAAGGGTATTAAAAAGTGTGTTATTTCAAAGCAAGTTAAACATGATATGTACAAAAATGTACTGTTTCAGAAATTGAAATGTAAACATGTAATGAAATTTATACGTTCAGATGGTTGTTCTATCGCTTCTGTAGCACAGACTAAATCTAGTTTATGCTGTTTTGATGATAAAAGATATTTGTTATTTGATGGATTTACTTCGTGTGCTTATGGTCACTGTGATATAATGGACTGCACTGAATAAAAGAAATGCATTTCAATTAATCTTACTAGGGCTATTAAGAACTGCGTAGGTGCAGCCATGCTATATAAGGAGATGATCTTTTCGCAGGTCAGTCAGTTTCAAGTTTTTCAAGTTGACGGTAGCCTTGTTGTCTATTCAGCTTAAGTTTTTCAAGTTTCTTTTTCTTTGCCATTTGTGATTTTCATACAGGTTTCCTTAAAACTGTACTACTCGTTTGTTGCTATTTTAGGAAATATGTCATTTGCTTTAAGCGTTCCATTTGATCGTGTTAAAATCAGTAAGCATATTTGGCGAAAGCATGGCTACAATTCAAGGGTACCACTTGCGTCAACGTTTATCTCCAATAAAGAAATTGTAGTTGGATGGTTTGAACATTGCTTGCAGTCCCCGGACGAGGTTAGACCCAAACCGTGCGAAACCCGCCTCATTATAAGAAAAACATTTGACTATCCAGTTGGAATACGCGGATATACTGCTAAATATGTAAACTGTATTGAACTTGTGTTTGACTATGTGGATAATGTAATCGTATCTGCTTATCCGTGTTAATAAACGACAGGATTAGATTTGCTAGCCACATAGGGCATTCTCAGCAGCGCCACGTGAAGGCTTCCTGTCACCGCTGCCATTTTATTTTTTATTAAAAAGCATACATATACTACAAACAGTGTTACAAGCTAAATATAATTGGTTTACATTAGATGCACCAGTCAAAAATAAATTCCCAGTATAAAATAGTCTAACAGTAACATTGTAGTGCTTCCATGTGATGCCTGAAAACAGTTCAGGTTCATAGCACACTGTAAATCCAAGGTCCACAAGAAATTCGTAAAGCTTCTCCAAATGAATTTGAGTCCCTAGCGATTCAGACAGTACTGCATTCTTTACCTCACAGAATAGTACAGTCAATCCAAGCGAAGCAGCATATTCGTTGAGTGATGTTTCTTGCTTAGCTCCCGTGCATACAAAACTGCCATTTGCAAATTGAAGAACAGTACAGTCCTGTAATTTTACAATAGCTCCACTAAACCGACGCGGGTTGTAGTTGGAATATAATTCCAGATTAACATTACCGCTTAGCTTCCCACACATTACAATGTTTACAATCCGCATGTTTCACACAGCTCTGACACGCTCCGGATGGTTCACAGCACACCCTAATCCGGTCGACAAACTGTTTCACAATAGCATCATTTTTGTCCGAACGCTTTCTTAAATAGTCTACAATGGTGTCCATGGAGACACCTCTACACCTTTGAATCAAAAAATAGACACAATACTCACCGCATACTGCAGTATCAAAGTCTTGTAAACAAAAACGATTGACATGATCAATATTGTACTTGTCAACAAAAGGTTGCAGTGGTTCCAGCCCATAGCTGTCAAAGTAGTCTGTATGGTTACCAAAATACATTGCCACCCAGTGCTGTCCTGGTTGATCGGAAGGATCCGTGTTTGCTACTATACAACATGGTATCTTTGTTATTTGGGGTAATAAATCACTAGCAAATACACCAATAAACTGTAGTCTAGCAACTGAATTTTTTCGGATCGTCTTTTCAATTTCAAACGTATTCATTATAGAGCAACAGTTGATCCCTTAGGGTTTGCAAGTCACTATTTATCTTAAAATTGTTAAGTTTATCATGCGCTGATATTAGTTTACGGTTTTCGTCGTAACAATATTCCCAACATTGTTCCCATTCCACGTATGCACATTCTGTGTTGTTTCTGACAGGTTTTGCTATTGTACAGAGATGCAAGCTGCAATCTGCCAACCGATGATACAAATGTTTAGCTTGTTGCTTGTCCAGGATAACATTTTGGTTTTTATATTCAATTGTTATCTGCTCATCAGTTTCGTTAACAGTTAAGCAGTCCGTAGCAACAAACAGTATCAAGATAAGCATCAACATTTTGAGTTTATTTGCTAACGGAGCAAGCAGCCTTTATATTGAGTAGTCAAAAAATGGGGTTCTGTTTTTATCAATTGAAATCAAATTATCAAATTCACCATAAACTATAATTTCGATACCCTGAGGATACGTTGTTGAGCTGAGTGGTTCCTTCAACAGCATATGTAGGGATAGATCTCCTTCTCGAATTAGTTCCATAGCACCTCCATCTACACTGTCTGGTGTGAGATCAAACACAAACACAGTATATCCTTCACTGTAGTTTGAATAATTGATATCTAAACCTCTATCTGATTTTGCCACATTGCATCCATCATAGAGGGACATGAATGGGAACGTGTATCTGTACTCTTTCCAGTCCATTTTCAGTCGATGTTTTGGTACATATTCGTCAACACATTTTAGGGAAATTTCAGCAAGATTGCAGTGTTTAAATTTGAAGAGGTTTTTCGTGTAGCTACCATTAAACGCTAATGATTTGACCATTACCATGACTACACGACGAAGGAGTTGCCCGAGAAAATTGAGTTTTCAGTAATCGTCTGTGATTGAGGAGCTAAGTGTCGAGTAACCATTTTTGTTCTTCTAATTGGATACTTTGCTGGTTTGCTGTGCAAAACATTTTCAATTGCCAAACTTAGTGACTCCTGTGGTTTCACTTTCCATACGTACCAGCGCAGATCATCAGTGTGTAGCTTATAATCAGTGCCATCTGATATCGGTAAAAATTTGTCGGAATTGCGGTGCAGCTCAAGTGCTATATCAATATCACTAAGCATGTACCTATCCTGCTTAAACAAATCCAAATATAGGGGTGCTACCAGTTCCACTCTATGATTTTTAGCAAACGGTTTGCCACGTTCCAGATTTGCTTTACTGCTTAAATCTTCAAACTTGTTTGCATTGTCTGCGTGGAACATTGACATTTGAAGATGAGTTTTCTTTGCTTCCTTGCCAAAATTGAGCAACGTTTCAAGATATGCTTTGTATGCATAGTGAGGTCCTTTGTTTTCAACTTCCTTGTCACTAATTTTGACAATTATACGTTCAAACATTATACATATTGATTGGTGCAACATCAACTTTGCTAGTATCCGTGTTTGTACCCTTGGGAGTCGTCGGATAACCGATTTGAGTGCCATTGCTTTTTGTAATTTTAATTCTCATATACGTGTAGTTTTTGTTTAAATCGAGCATGTAAACATCCTTCAGTACAATAAATCTATAAGGATCAGCGTCTGTGATTGGATTTTGGGGAAAGTACTCTGCCCAATGACCATTTTCTATAGACACCTGAGTTGTGGGGAGAGAGAATAAATCAAGTTCACTCTTGAGACTTGAACCCAGGGTAGGACTGTGAATCCACTTGTTTAGCCATGATTAAAAATGTCAGTTGTTTTTCTTCGCTTTTTCAGTCTTTTTATGCCTTTTCTTGCCGGTCTACAACCCAATCCTTCACCCTCTTGTTGTAGTTTATCTCCCACTGTGCTCAATGTTCTGCCTATAGCCTGTCGACCCCGTTTCCGAAATGACGATTTGACATCTTGCCCATGATTTAGGTAATCTCTAGCTACTTCTCCACCAGTTCTCAATGCCTCTTTGCCAACGTGAATACCCACTTTTTTAACAGTAGGCCAAATTGCGCGAAAAAGCCCTTTAAATAAACTGCCAATACCGTCTCCACGTTGATAAGGCATTCCTGCGTATGCAGGGAGAGCGCCACCCTGTTGTAAGAGTGCACCTTCCCAGGTTTTTACAGATTCTGGATAATAGTATGATCTCATATTCTTGGTTTTCTAAAGTGTAGCTTCACTACAATTTTACCATAAGCAAAGTTGACGGGATTGCCAGCATCATCGTTTATATTAATTTCAATTGAAGAAAACTCCTTTTTCAATACTGAAACATAATGGGGGTTATGGTATTCTTTGTCAATTACTTGACCATACTGACCAGCAGTATTTACTATTCGTAATAGCGGAGCAATTGTGTTACCGATAATTTGAGGTGCTACCAGATCACAATATACATACATTGAATAAAATCCAGCTCGCATGTCAGTGTCGTTATCAGCGACGATTGTGTGGTTAGTTACAGCATTTTCTTTTGCAATAGCAGCCCAGTTACTAATGTCCGTACGGTTTACCTCAGGCTGAGAGTTTAGCAGCTCCGTCTTAAACCCCAACACATAAGCAAGCCGTTTGCTGAGCTTTAAACTGTTGAAATTTGGGTGCTCAGTATTATCAGGATTTTCGTACACCCTGAATATTGTGCGCTGTCTGTGAGTGTCATAGGTCATTTTCAATTCAGCAGTTTCTCCAGTCGTATTTGTCATATGACCAACAGTATAGTTGATTGCTTCGCACAGGTCATGTACATTTTCGTAATGTTCGGCAGGTAGTGTTTTTGTTTTACTAGTTCCGTCAGAAAAGCTGACTTCAATTGTAGCATCAGCATCCGAACCAAAATTGTGCCACGTAACTGGGTACAGAAATTCAACTAGAGCCACTTCCCATTCACCATCTAGATCGATACGATGTGGTAGCTTTACCCGAAAATTGTATAGCTTATTATCAACAAAGTCACTTGTATTACTAGGAAGTTGTAGGTAAAAATCCGTCATTTTGCTTAATCCAACTGTTAAACTTTTCAGGATAACCTAACCACTTTACAAAATACTCTGTCTTTCCACGACGTTTTCTAGTTTTTATGATCTTTTCAATCCAATACGAATCAGGCTCAGTAACTTCCTGTAATTCTTCCTCATAGAAGCGACCTTCCAATGTTTCATTTTTCAAATCTGCCAGGTGGTACATTGCAGGAAATGCATTTGTGGTCACTTTGGTAATTTTGAATAATTCTTCAGACCAATTTGGTAAATAACCTTTGTCAAACAGTCCTTTTGCTTTGCTAATACGCACTACATCCCCTACTTTTAGCTTAGATCTAACTGCAACTCCAACTGTCTGGTTGTATAAATTGTTAAACACAATGTTTACATTTTCTGGACAAGACGCTTCCTCTGGTGACATTTTTATGCTTCTATGCTTTGTTTTATTGTAGCCTTCCATCAACTTTGGTAAGTCGTCCAGATATCTATAGCTTCTACTGTAGGTAAAGAACTTCCATAGTTTGGTTTTGATGGTACGGTTAAACCTCTCAACAATACTGCACTTGAAGCCTGCGTTTGTACATGTATAAAATATGATGTTGTGTTTCTTCAATAAACTTTGGAATGACTTATTGAGAAACTCTGTTCCCTGGTCAGACTGCAGCTTTTCCGGTGTTCGACCCGATGCGAGAATTGATTCAAATGCTTCTACAATATTAGCTGCAGCTTTTGATTTCACTGGTTGTGCCCATGCAAATTTTGAGAATACGTCTATACAAGTAAGCAGGAACGTATATCCATCATTATCGTCAGCAATCCTTGACAGATCCGCTAAATCAATTTGCCACAGCTTATCGATGCCGTCAACGAAATATTTCCTTCTCTTGTATTTACGTCTGATTGGTTTATGGACAGTGTATGTATACTGCTTCTTGAGCCACTGCCTTACTTTTGTCAATGTCAACTGTGGATGCTCCCGTTTTACATGTTTGTATAGTTTGACTGCATGAGAAAATGCTGCGGGACTAGCAGCGGAATAATACGCTTTCTTTAATGCATCTTCCATCCAAGTAACTGTAGTGCTTTTGACAGTCCTGATCCAGTTTGTTTGCGTGATCGCCTATGTCTCGTCGTTTTCGGAAAGTACTCAACGTCCAACCACCTCTTTTTGTTGCCAATATATTCTCGTGGAGTGTTACTATCACGTAATGCTTTTGCAAATAGTTCTGCACCTACCGGGGGATTTGAAGATCTGTTGCGTGTGAAATCGTGTATTAGATCATAAATCTTTGAACCCGTTGCGCTTTGTCCTTTATACTCAATCTCTCCTTTTTCATTAATTTTAAGGTCAGGAATAGTTTTCACGTGATCCAACAAGCGTGATGCTTTTTGTTGAAGAGTTTTTGGTAAACTGTCTACAATTATACTATCGCCATCGTTTGTTTTGTTTTCCTGGATCTGTTGTTTTAGCTTGATGTCTGCTATAGGTTTGCTTTGCAGTATTCTTTTTCTATAGTTGTTTTGCCTGAAAAGAGCTAGCTTCACATCGCTAGGCAGTTTAGTTTTCTTAATTTTCTTTGCTTGGAGATCAATATCATCTGAATGCTCTTGAAAGATATCAGGACGTACCAGTACTGAGTATTCCATCACTTATTAAATATCTTGTCTGCAATCAGTCCACCAAGTACTCCTAATACAGGTCCTAGTACTGCTGGTAAGAAACCACCACTCTGCACAATCAGCTTGTGTTTCTTTTTCAATTCCCTTTGTTGTCTAATACGTCGTAGTAGCTGCTTATGCTTCTTTAGTTTCTTATGATCCTTTTCAGTCAGTTTCACTTTTCCGTTTAACACGTTTTCAACGCAGTCGCAGATAGTTTTTATTAGCTCACCGTTTGCAGACTTTAGTAATGTCTTTCTAACCTTAGGAGTGCACTTGCATAGTACACTGAGGTAGTCAATATTCTTTTCAAATCTTTTAGCCATTTTGCATAAAATGCCCAGGTTTACACTCTTTTTATAAACTTTTTAGTTTGTATACACCATTTAACTCATTTGGAAAAATATTACTGCGGAGCCGAAACTCTTCTGGAGTGTTTTGATCCAAATCGATAAGTAAATAACCGTGCGGAGGTGTGGTTGCATGTGTATACGCGTCTAGAAATGCTTTCACCTTACCAGGAAACATTTGCTTAGCTAGGTTTAATGGTGTTAGCTTATCTGCAGGATTTTTCATTAGGACAATATACTGACTGTTTATTCTGCTGGTTCGACTTTTGTTGTAGAAAATGTTCTGAGTAATTACAATTACACTACATGACCAGTGATGACACCCACGTGTAAATAATTCAGTGAGTTTGGTGTCCTTGCTAATTTCTGACATCAGATCATCCAGTATTAACAGTTTAGGTGTGCTATCTTCTTTTAGGTGGTTAATATCTGGGATACCTTGTTGAAATTCGACCATTTCATCAATGTTATCGTATGCCTCTTGCCACTCGGTGTAACACCAAATAATTCTTTGAGGTGGGGGTTTGATCATTTCATTTCCATATTTTATTAGTTTGATAACAAATGTTGTTTTCCCTGCTTTTGTTGGTGCAGCAACAATACATGTAAACGGATGTTGGAATAGCAGGAATGGAGTATGAATAATTTTTGGATTAACGGGTTTCTTTATTTTGTATTTATTACGTATTGCTGTAAGTGCAGTTTCCATTGTCTCTACGAGACTGGCAATTTTTTTAATCTTTTATTAAAAATAAACATACATACACACAATTCAAATAGATAAAAACATAGTTATTTCATCGAGTCATTTTTAATTTCATCTCGAATTTTCATTAGTATTGCTCCAGTTTTGTTTTGACCAGTCCACTGAGATATATCGTTGATGTTCGGTTCACTTATATCTAACCCACATGCCCAAAACGTATCAAATCTCGATGCCTCTGCTATAATATCATTACCAGTGCCAACCAACAGCATTTCGATGTCGTTGTTTTGACGTATCTTTTCCTTAATTCCTGTCTCCATCACCTTCTCGCACTGTCGGAGCCATTCCTGTTCATTGTATCCAACAATGCTTTGTCCCAGTTGTTTAGCCGCTGATGGTGACCAGGTTCCAACAATTCGCCAGTAGCTATTCCAATCTCCAAAGCATTTAGCCTTTTCCGCTTGATAGAACTGCTCCACATTTCGAAACACAATACCGCACATGGTGAAGGTAGAGCGATAAAAGTTACTAAAAGGATGCCACCCAGTAGCGAAGAATGTAATCCATTTGTTGTCTGTTGATTTCAAACGTCTCGAATAATTTGATTGCGTTTCAACAGAACTTCGTTTTGAGTGTTCCTTTCGGATGTGTTTACGTTTTTCCTTCAGATCAGGAAAGGTAGCGCAACAAACTGCACACTTGAAAGCCATACTGATAGAATGAAATTTGAGAACGAAATCGGAGCTTTTATAGTTGTTGACCTGACTCATACTTGCGTGGGTGTCAAAAATTTGTTCCAGAATGATCTATCTTTACAAAACCTGTACACAATTAAAGGACACGCTGTTTTATTGGAAGGACTGCGTTCCATTACTTTGTCATAGTATTCATTGTTCATAACGTAGGATGTATCATCCGCATGAACCAATGCAACCCATTCACATGTATTGTGTTCTTCAGTTCTTCTTGTGTACACCTGCTTGTACACTGCAGTTTTTGGTGGTGATATATATTCATATGGTGCAAACTTTTCACTAAATATTTCAATTCTCAATGGAAGTTGTCCTTCTAATGTTTCATAAACGTATGAATACAACTGGTCATTTTCTACTATCTGATAGCTAATTTGATCTGGATACTGCTCCATTAAATTGCTCATTATTCTTCTTGCTAGTTCTGCAGGGTATTTCATGCTTCTATCTTCCAGTTTAACGTAAAGACATTTATAATCTAATAACATTTCAATGTCATGTACATAACGGTATAGTTTGGATGATTCTATTTGATTTTGAATAACACTGAAGAGTTCGTACAGATATAGCAGCATGTAGTGGTGCGCATGTATCAAAACATATACTTCTTCGTAGTCGTCCATTTTGATAACAGACATTAATCAGAAGTCTTTTATTGCTACACTTCGTATATTTTTAGCAAATCCTCTCTTGTGATGTGTATATTAGCTATGCGACCAAACATAACCTGATTGTGATCAATTAGACACAGTTGTAGGTTAAATCTTTCCGCAATATACGGACACATCAAACTACTGGTTTCAGCAACTTCACACGCATCATCTTTGTTGAGACAACTCCAAATAAATTGCTGAATTTTATTGAACTGCTTCAAAGGATACACTATTCTGACTTCATCTTGTACAATTCCAACTTGTCCGTCAGGTAGCAGCTCTACAGTAATGGGTGCAAACGATATATTGGTCGTTTGAGCACCTTTCATCTCCTGAATGTCAGCTTTAGTAATATTTGTTTGACATTTACAGTTGATTACAATTGGTATGGAAATAGTTGTTGCAATGAGAATAGCGAACATTGCATAAAATGCGTATACATGTTTTGATCCAACTGTTTCAGTATTCATTCTTGCAGTTTTGTATAGGTAGCATAGATACTAACATGTTTTTTATTATTTAACATGTGTGCAATTTCCGTTTTAGGAAAATGTTCAACACTGGTCATCCCTATTGTAATTAGTTGAGGGGACCCGTAGTTGATAATCATTGAAACCTTATCTTTGCCATCAACAATCTGTGACAGTCTAGTCTTCCAAAACCCTGTACTCATGTCAGAGTAGTCATCATACTGCATCCATAGAATGCCATTGTTACCAAAACTAAATGCGTAGTCTGCGTCCATTATGACTATATAATTTGTTTCTTTCAAAATAATTCTTTTTATTAATTATTCGACCTATACGTTGAAGACGATTTGTTGACGGTTGTAGGTCTGAATTGCAAATTAGTTTTATTTGTCCAAAATCACACTGTTACTGTGCCAAAACTGGTATGTGATTACTAGGAATTAATTAAATTTAGCGATGCAATTTTAATTGGATTTTTTCAATTTTGGTCAGAAAATACACGTTAAACATGGTTGCTGTGCCAAAACTGGCAAAATGTATACTACTTTCACCCAACTTTGAAAATTTTTAGAAAATCGCTGAGCTAACACAAAAATACCTCATATAGATATTAACACGCTACCTAGTCCAGATTAACGTTTTGCCCAGCTATATCTCGTTTGCTCTTGCACAGCGCTCAAACTTTTGGTTACCGCGAAATTTTCCTAACTTTTTCATTTTCCTATGTTTAACACATGCCGGGGCCACCTTTGGAGGACTATTGTGAATGATAGGGAAAGTTTTGCAACAAACGCAACTGTCTTGTTTTGGGGACCCATGGGGACTACAAAATATGTGAAAATGAGAAAAATCGGAGATGGTCGAAAATTCGCGACCCCCCCCCCCTTAAGAGCCAAAATTTAGAATTTTTTATAATCTTTTAAAATTTCAAAATTTTTGAATTTTTGAATTCATAAGGCATGCATTCATAAGGAAGTATGCTCCCATACAAAATTTCAAAGTTTTACTGGTCAAAAAATCAACAGTTTAATGGATGAGGGGAAGTGCAAGAGACCCCATCACTGAATGCTTGTCAGGATGTAGTACATCACTAATACGTTTTTCAGTACATATTTCTTGGCTTCTTGTCTTTATGCCAAAGGGAGAAAATTTACAGACTGGAGAACTAAGCTATTGTCAAGATCTAATTTGGGAAACTTGAACAATAGTGGGGCGGATTAGCTTTGGAACGTATTATGGATTTATTGAGATGTGAGAATAAGAATCCTGCAACCTCCTCCTACGTACTTTCCTTTGAAATTGCCGCCCTCCTCCTACTTTCCTTTGAAGCTACCACATCCCAACCGTCTGCTTGCTTAGCGAAGAAGGAGCTAACTAGAGATTAACATTTCTGTATGCACAGAAAACACCTGCTTTTCTGAAATGCCCGTCTGTAAAAAATTTGCTTTCTTTCAATTACTGCTAGTCCTTATTGCAAAGTTTAACCAGAGACTAAAATTTGTATTTCTGGCTTGCGCATGCCAGTCCTTGCTGTAAAGTTTAACTTGATTTCTTCAAATTATTCTCTGTATGCATAAATAAGAAAGAAGAAGAAAGTCATGTACCACCGAAGGTCCGAAAAATTCGGACCTCCGGTGGGACTCGAACCCACGACTTTTTGCGCACTAGGCAAACGCTCTGCCGACTGAGCTACGGAGGCCACACGCCCAAGGCAACCAAATCAAGAATGCACTGAAAATTTTTAGATTTCAGACACGTCTTGCACCGTTTGGCCATCTAACCTGGAATAACTAAAAACTACTGGATTTACACAATATTGCATAACCAGAACGGAGGCTACTTGTATCATATATCTATGATTTTTAGCAACATTTCTCTAGTGAGCGTCAATTTACCCAGCCAACCAAACAGAATTTGCTTGTCATCACACCTGCATAGTCTCCAGTCAGCAGCAGTAGCTACAAATGGACACATTAAGTTGTCCGTTTGATTCAATCTACAGCGATGGCTTGCACACATTTCAATAAAATGTTGAAAATCATGACTTTTTGATTTTGAACGAATGCTACTCTTTCGTCTGGTAACAGTTCAATTACTAGCTGTGTAAACGGTGCTCTTTTTGAAGTGAATAATAAATAGTAATCACGAAACTAAGCACAGTAATTACTGTAATCGATGCGGGGCAAACAATGACAGCCTTTTCTTTATCCATAATTGAATTAAATTTATTCTTAATCACTTTTATAGCTTTTCTCAGGATGGGTTTCTGCTTTTATCAAGTTTCATGAGCGCATTATACTTAGCTACACAGAAAACGACAATTGATGCACCCAGAGTATCTTTATAGTCAATTTTAATTTTAATTGTCCCGTATTCCTGGGGACTTTATAGTTATAATCGGCAGAATGATCAGGAGTCAGATCAACACATGTAACGAAGACTCCCTTTCTATAGTCATCCCATTTGAAACCAAGATCAATATTGTTATAGTTTAAACCTCTAAGAAATTCCAAAAACAAATTTGGATACGTATATTCTCCAAGAGTTTGGAGTGGAGCTGAATGTTGCAGAAGCACTTCATTTTATAAACATAGATTCTTTGAGGTCCAAAACCCAAAAATTAAAAAGGACTATGCTGTAGAGAACCATTATGTGCTGATTGTCTCATCATGAAAATATACACACGACGTGTAAGGGAGCCATTATAAGCTACCCAATCGAGATTTTGTTCTCCTGTACAAATTGTGCGGCATTTAGTATGACGAAGAGCTGGGTATGTACAGCCTGTAGAATTTAGTGGCATCTGATATTTTTAAAATGCATTCACCTTTTTACCAATGAAGAGTAAGTTTGGTTCAGATCGCTTGAAGATGAAACTCAGTTCAGTTTGAGGAGGTAGCAGTCTTGGCATCAAAATCGTATCAGTAAATACTTTCGTGTAAGTATTACAACCTTCAATTCTTTCGTATCGCTTTCGCAATCCTTCATTTACGACTATTGGATGGGCAAGTTCATCCAGGTTAATATCAAAAAATAAAGGAGAGTCTTGTTCATACATCGCCCCACAAAAAAACGCATCTTTCTCCGGTTTTGTATAGCTAACTAAGCAAAGCAGATATGAAAGCCAAGGGTAATACGGATTTTTCAATGTAATTGATTGATCAGCAATGAGACAGTCAACACTAGAACACATAGAATAACCCAGGCTATTCAGTGGTCCAGTTTTATGGACTTCAGCTAACGGTGTCCCGTCTTTTTTAAGTACTTGCGCCCTAATGAATAAAAACAAAAAGACAGATCAATTAAAGTATCTGTTTTATCTATTTTAAATTCGATGTTGTTAAGGTCTCAGCGAGGAAGGGCTGTAATACAGGGGACGGGGACTTCAACCACTTGTGAGCTTACCATATCTTCTTGAACAGGAACTAGAGCATTCCATTCAAGCAGTTTATTTCCACATGTAGCCATTAGAAATTTGTTTTGTTAGCACTCATTTTCTTACCTTTATACTTTTCTTAGCAGTTGGGGCTTTCTTAGTCTTTTTCCGGTTTTTTATTTTAATATCAGAAAAAGCAACGTTTCGGCTGCCAGAATTGGTTTGCTTAAACTTTATCGGAAACATTTTGTTCGGAGACTTCATAATATTAACACCTTTAAGTTTTTAAAATAATTTAAATAATTTAAAATAATTAATTTAACGAGCTGTCCGTGCAGATCTGAAAGATCGTCCAATTTTATCGATGCTAGTTTGCCGTGTATATACTATCATGCTCGGCTGATACTCTGAGCGAGCAATACATAGCAATGGGACATAGTTTCCATTGAATATTTGAGGTTCAATAAATTCTGCCTGGATTATAGTTCATTCATCAGAAAGCAGTACGACTCTTTGTAGTCCTATTTGACTTGCTTCCACAGGCGTGGCAAGCTGAATTTTCATGTTATTTTAATCGGTTTTACAACTGTTACGAAGCTGATCAACCACGCTGTTTAGAAGATAAGTTTACATTTGTTACTTAAGCTAAATATAATTGTAAATAGTGTGTTAAATTCGTGCTAAGCTAAGGCACATGCAGAAGCAGCAATAAGCATACAGCTACGGCCCCGAAAGCCTACTTCTTATGTGATTTAACCCTAACAGAGGCTGTAACTTCTGTAATTAATCATAATGTAACAACGATCTTCAGGCCCGGAGCACTAATTTATCAAACAGATTAGACCAAATACACGTTTTTCACATGCTGAGCAAAATTTGAGTGTCCCTCAATCCGGTTACAGTCATACAATTTCGACTCTGGCACCCATTAACATAAAGTAATTTTAATAATTTAATAACAACAGTGGTTCAAATATCAGTTTAATGTGCAATTATTGCATAGGAATTATGAATTTTTGTTTTATCGTGGACAGGAATATATATTTTTGCTTTGGATACCAAAGGTAAAGTGTTCTCTCATAACAATCTGCTGTATGGATAAAATATTGGAGACACCACGTAAGATGACTAGGTTCCCAATCCGATAAGTCCAGGAAAGGAAACAGCGTGCAAGGAGATGATATGTAAGTGTATTAGATAATTCTGCCCAAACGTTTTAAAAAGGACAAGTGGACTGTATTCCTTGACAGTCAAAGTAAGGTAAGTCTGGGTAGCCACCAGGCCACGTTTCCCTCCGGATATCCTCCGTATTTCGGCACTCAAGAAGGAAATGTTCTACAGTTTCCTGCAGACCACAGGCACAAAGGCCATTGAAATCGGGTTTAATCCGTTATAGATGAGCCCCTAATCCAACATGTCCACTTCTTAGTCGGAAAACCATGACTTGGTATTCCCTGGGTAATGTATTTATTGGATCATCCTTGCCAACGTCCATCCCATGAAGTTTGTAGAATGTCTGACGCCCTTCATCAAAAGACTCCTTTCTCCACTTAAATAAACTTGTCTTCTGAATTACTTTGCCCACATCCTTTGCCAGACAATAGCCTAGAAACTCTTGTCCGTTAGTTAGACCCTCTTTTGCTAAAGCATCCACCCTCTCATTCTGAGGAACCCCACAATGGCTGGGCATCCAAACCAATGTAATCTTTCCACCAATCTGCCTGATCCGTTGAGAAGCAACAGGATCTCCAGCTCGAACTCTGCACAGCCCCCAAACAATCACAAAACAATGCCAGCCTTTGAAGTGGGGGATCCCCATTGGAAAATCGGTCCAGAACTGCAACGATTGCTGACATCTCTGCACAACATGCAGAAGGTAAAATAGAACCATTGACGGACAATTCCTCTAAGCCAGTGTCAGGAAATTCTATGAGCGCTCCGATTCCGGATTGACGGGTCAGAGGATCATAGGACCCGTCAGAAAATGCAATCAAGGAACCTTGTCTCCGATACTATCCACCAATTCTGCTGTTGTCGCCAGTTTGATGGCCTGATTGCTTCCGCTAAACTGCATCAGGCTCAAATCTTCAAATCTACTTGAACTGCACTTTTAACAGAAGCGGGGCAAATTCCAATGGCGTTATCATCTTCTAACTTATCAGGCAGCACAGCAGTTAAAGATCTCCACGACAGTAGCAACTTTCTTGTCACGTCATGCCTCTTTAGCCGAACACGGTGAGGTTGAATAATTCCAGACATCCCCTATGCAGGCGGCACGTCAGCAAGTTCTGACATACGCCTTTGCAGCTGCAACATCAATCCGACGAGAAAAAGGAGGAATTCTGGCATCAAGTTCCATCACGTCCACAGGAGTGCTTCTGTAAGCTCCGGTAATTACCCTCAAAGCCTCATTATGGATAATCTTTCGCTTTTTCAAAACAGTTGAAGAGCACCCAGTCCCCCAAATTTCAGAACCATATTCCATTACAGGTCTCACACATGCTGTGTAAGTATCTTTCAATACACTCCGAGTGCTCCCCCACCTACCATTGCCCAGTCTTTTCAGGGCAGCCAAGTAGGGTCTTGTCTTGCAAGCAACTTTACTAACATGAGCGTTCAAAGTCAATCGTCTGTCCAACCATAAACCCAAATAACGAAGAGAATCCTTTATGCCCAACCTATTATTATAGAGAGATAACTTCACATCCGTCCGCTTATCTGAATTCCGCAATGAAAACATACATTGCAGCACTTTTATCCACACTGAATTCCATGGAGTTGTCGTTGGCCCAGGACTCAGCCCCATGCAGCATCGCCTGCACTCTGTCAACCACATCAGGTAATTTGGAACCTGATGACCATACAACAACATCATCTGCAAACATCCCAACATCAGCGCCTTCTTCAGAGCCTTCATCGCCGTTGACGTCAGCAAGTGAACTTGCTGCTTCTTTTACATACATGGGTAAATCATTAACAAGTACTAGGAAAATAGTTGGACTCAGGACTGCCCCCTGAGGAACTCCGACCTTGCTTGCTTTCGTCCTTGATAGCCGGCCTTGACACCTAACCTGGACTGTTCTTTCTTTCAGAAATGCACAAATCCACTTCATCATTCTTCCATCAATACCGCACTGTAGCAATTTCTGGAGCACTAACTTTCTAGGAACTCGATCATAAGCCTGCTTGAAGTCCAAAAAGGATCCGATGGTGCATTTCTTTCGATTAAATCCATCCTGAATACTAGTAACCAATCTCAGAAGCTGGGTTGATGTAGACCGAAAAGCTCGGAAACCATGCTGCTCTGGACATAAGGGCATACTGCGTTCCAGAACCCAAACAAGTCGTTTTGCAATAATTCTTTTAAGCAACTTTCCAACACAACTATTAAGCAGGCAAATTGGCCGATAACTTTCTGCATCCTCCATCCTTAGCCCCATCCAACTTCAACTTCAACCGGGAGAGAACTTCAACTGTCCGTCAGCACCTCTGATAGGTCTAGTTACCTCTTCATATCTCCCCGCTAACCTGATTTCCAGGGGAAAATTCCCTTACCTCGTGTTTTCAACCTTGCCAAATACGATCTCCACTGCATAATCTTGTCTTGCTGAATCATATTCGCGGCAGTCCTGGAAAGATTTGCCAAGGCTGAACGATTCGATTCGGTGGGCCATCTTTTGAAAAGTCTAGAGGCCCGACGTCTTTTAGCCACTGCAATTTTGGTCCTGAGTGAAATGCAAGAATTCAGCCTAATCTTTTGACGGAAACGAGGCACAGCACGTTTGGCAGAGGAGAACAACAACCTGGTGAATAAATGATTGGTCCTCTCCAAGTCACCCATAGTCAACCTGCCAACACCCTTCTCCACCAGATCACAGTATTTGTCCCAATCAGCTAGTTTATATGACCACCGAAACATTCTTGGTGATCTCAGGACAGGACAGTGGTCACTTCCCATAGGCTCAAGCACTTGCACTTTAATACCTCCAAAAGGGATTGAGAAACAAAGGTTAAATCAGGAGTTCCTCCTGAAACAGTGGTAGAGATGGGCTCATGCTCTTGTATTAATATCAATGGACAATCATCCACAGTCATCCACTCGGATACCGCATCACCAGCCGCATTAGGAGTACCTTTACTCCAGGCAACATTATGAGCATTAAAGTCCCCGCCAACAATAACATTTTTGCCTGTACCAATTCTTGTTCCTTGAAGGCGACTTCGCTGTAGATCTTGAATCACTTGACCACCAAACAATGGAATACAGCCCGGAGGTACGTAAATGTTACTCAACTGGAAAACTTTGGATCCGATGGAAAATTGCAAATGTTGCTGCTCAACAAGATCACCCCCAAGCCTGATCCCCTCTGACGTACCAACAACACCACACGTTATTCCAATGGCAACTAAAGTCAGCAAGCCGCCCCCTCTTCGACCATCATTTCTGTTAATCCTAAACTGCTGATAACCAGGAATAGATATATCTATAGCTTGGCTTAGCCAAGTCTCTTGGATCAGGAACACGTGAGGCTTCCAAGCTTTCAAGAAACTCTTTAGGTCCTCCAACTTCCTCCTAAGCCCCCTAGCGTTCCACTGGGCTATCCTTATAGTTGTCCACCACAAACTCTGCCTTCTCCATTTTCAGAAACATCATTTAAAATCTAAAATCAACGGAACAATGCAAAGTCGTTTACATTAAGAATTCGTAAACGAACAAATGTGAAAGACAGTTCAATTGGAGATTACCTAAATCCCAAATTTACTAAAAATGAAATCGAATTAATCCTTCACTTTCAAACCATTACATCAGTCTAACGAGGTTAACATTTAGCAAAACGAAGCTGAAGTGAACCTACATTAGCTGTCTGTGAATTTCGATTAATTGCGTTCCTCCTTTTTCTCTTTCTAGGCATGTTAAGTCAACGACATGGAGCAATTAAACGACAACGATGTGGAACAAATCTCTGTCTATACTATTAGTCTCAAAGTATATACGATCAACTAATAACGGGATCGCATCACCTACCTGCCGAGGAGAAGCCGGATTTTCAGAAGCTAAGTTTAATTCAATTTTCTTATTTAGAATGTTATCTTAAAATTGTGAGGGGAAACATTAGTTTCCTATCCTTTTGAATTTAAAATAGTATTTGTCCGGTTTTGGACTTAATACCAAAGAATAGGAAACAAAGATTAAGACTTTATGACTAAGATTTTACTGTCTTTCCTTAAGTACAAGTTTTATACTGTACGAATTTAAAACCAGATCACTAAAACTTAGACAAACCTTACATTGTCGGTTTTAACAGATCGTAATTACATTGGCACAACTTTAAATAAATTTTATGACTTTTTACAAGAAAAATGCCTGTCTAGCTAAGTCATCACTAAGATTTCGGTTTGCACAAAACGCGCACTGTTTCTTTTTTGAGCGTTCCTGATTCACTTCTTTTGCTGCTTTTTGTCTGTAACTTTTCAGTTAATATTGTGATTTAAATTGCACAATGGGGAGATATGGTGTACTGGTGTATGGTGCCTACTGAAATGCGGCAACAGCTACAAACAACAACAAAAACTGGAGGGCCATAATCCATTTGGCACCAATTCAGCTAAGTCAATCTCTCCACTTAAAATATTTAATTTAGTTTTGTTTGACACTAGACTTGTGCGTCTATCAAAAGAGTTTGATCACACCGTGCAGACAGATGTCACAGGAGCACGGCCAACCAGTTCCCTAGGTGGTCACTGGTCCCGGACTCTGTGCTGGCCGGCCGTGACTTGGCCTACCCAGTTCCCTAGGTGGTCACTGGTCCCGGACTTTGTGCTGGCCGGCCGTGACTTGTCCTACCCAGTTCCCTAGGTGGTCAGTGGTCCCGGACTTTGTGCTGACCAACCGTGACCTGAGCCACCCACATAGGACTTTGGCTAGTTGTGTGTGACTCGGCTACTGGGAGGAGACTTTGGCCACCCAGTCCGGACTTTAGCCACCCGGTCAGGATTTTGGCCGCCCGGTACAGACTTTGGCCACCCGGTCCGGATTTTGGCCGCCCGTTCCGGATTTTGGCCGCCCGGTGCAGACTTTGGCCGCCCGGTCCGGATTTTGGCCGCCCGGTGCAGACTTTGGCCGCCCGGTCCAGACTTTGGCTGCTGGCGATGGACAGTGGCTACCCAGCAAGGACTTGGTCCATCCGGATCGGACTCTGTCAGCCCGAATTGGACTACACCCGGGATGGACTTTTCTAAGCGGGTGGTATACCGCCACATGTACCACATGTTTGAGACAAACCTTCAAGTAAAATCGATGTAGTAGTGCTGTGCATTTAAAATACCGCTCTACACATTTTACTTAAACACTGCGCACTTTAACTACTGTTTAACATTAATATAAATATTAATAGATGACGCTTGATTAACGCTTTTAAGTACGCTAGTGAGTTAAGGTAAGCAAAATCCTGTTAATTCTACTCTACTTCTTAATATTTGGACAATCGTTAATTACAATTCCCAGATAAGCTTGTACATATGGATATTTCAAAAGAAATCTAGCTCAAAAATTAGCCGGTCGTAACACCACTCGGCTTCTGCAAAGCCACCAAATGGTATCTCCTGGTTTCTTGTAGCGGCCTGCGCCGGGCAGGGTAAATTTTGTGTTGGGCCCGGCCCGGCTCTGGCTGAAAGCCCGGCCCGGTTTTAGAGGCCGGGCCCACCGGTCGTCCGGGCCTACCCGGCTCACCGGGCCGGCCTGGCTCATGGTGACTGCCGGGCTCAGTTTGCGAGTCTGGGACTTGGTGCGGCCCGGGCTTGGTCAATTTCTTATCGGAACAACCCTAACTAACCCGACCTAATCCTAATACAAAACAGCTTTATTTAACGAATCGCAACAAAATATAGAAAAGTGCACTTAAGGCAAATACCAAAATTCAATACTCGCGAACCACATTGGCAAACAGTTGCATACGTAACCACAAATTGATCACTTGGTCAGAGAGTACAACTAACAATTAAGCAATATGATCGATCGCTAAGTTTAGCAAAAGACAGCAGCATTTACGGTAAATTCAGGTTTCAATAAAAGCGTAACTGAAAATTGTAGAAAGTTTTAAGCTATTAAACTTCAATGACGGAAAACAAAATTGCTTTCAAAGGAAATGACGCGGATACAATGAAAAACTGAAATTTAAACTGAAAATACAGAAATGTTTATGGACCTCATTCGAAAATACCAATTTACTGCCCATTATGAATAAAGTCATACGGTCATTAAGGCGAAACTGGCAAAACGTGTAGCTAAAAACAACTTGATGAGTGGCAGTTTTTGTGGGGCCGTCGCGAACGGCCAATTCTTAAACGCAATTCTAAGCTGAACGCTGTGACTAGTTCGATCAATTTATGATAATACGATAACCATTGCAGTGCAGGCAAATTTATGATAATACGATATTGCAGTGCAGAAAATGGAAGCTGATTGACTCTAAACACAGAAAAATGGAACCTGATTAGCATAAAATGCATAATTAATATATAGGGGAATTAGCTCTGTTCTGTTCTGTTCTGGCTCTGTTCGATCTGTACCGGTAGTCGAAGTGCCAAATGCAATTCTAAGCATTCTAAGCCGAACGCTGCGACACGTGTGGCAGTTTTTGTGGGGCCGTCGCGAACGGCCAATTCCTAAACGTAATTCTAAGCTGAACGCTGTGACTCGTTTGATCAATTTATGATAATACGATAACCACTGCAGTGCAGACAACAAAGATCACTCCAGTATAAACGAATACGATAACCATTGCAGTGCAGACAACAAAGATCACTCCAGTATAAGCGATGATTGCAGTGAGCACCAGCCACGGAAAAGATAAGCCAGTACAATATAAACGATTTGCAATGAGCAGTAGCCTAAATTTAAACGACTAACTAGTTGCAATCAGCATAGTAACTGACCAACTAGTTGCAATCAGCATAGTAACTACTAATTCCAATGTATTGGAACCATATTTGATTTTATCCACTCAGCGCGGACTTTGTCCAGAGGAAACAGACTTTGTCCAGAGGAAACAGACTTTGTCCGCTGGGAACAGACTTTGTCCACTGGGAGCAGACTTTGTCCACTGGGAGCAGACTTCGTCCACTGGGAACAGACTTTGGCTGACCAAACCGGACTGTCGGCTACTGAAGTCGGACTTTGTGCTGAACAGATGTGACTTTGGCCACCCAGTTCCCTAGGTGGTCACTGGTCCCGGACTTTGTGCTGAACAACTGTGACTTGGCCTACCCAATTCCCTAGGTGGTCACTGGTCCCGGACTTTGTGCCGAACAGCTGTGACTTGGCCTACCCAGTTCCCTAGGTGGTCACTGGTCCCGGACTTTGTGCTAGTGCGAGTTTGCGATGGACAAAAACGTGACTGTCAACACGGTGTGATCAAACTCTTTTGATAGACGCATTGGGGAGAGGAAAAGGTCCCTCAGGTTTTTTATCAAGCTGATGAAGGATTTAAATTAAATAACATTATCCGCACTATTAATTATACATTGCATAAAATATGGTTCTGGACATAATCTACGCAACACATTAGGCTGATCAGATTAGGAGAAGGTACCATCTGCATCAATCGGCCGCAAACATGAAATTTTGGATACTACGGATCCGTCAGTAAAATTTTACAATCCGTGTTTTTTTAAACTCAAATCTTGCAATTCAAAGCGCTCTGTTGTCGGCTGACAACAGGAAACTGATTATTATAGGGATGGTACCTCGGTGCCAAAACATCCCCCCCTAATTGTATTTGTACTTATCCGAGATTTTCAAGGAGTTGGCCAGTCAAGGGGGGAAACCCCTTTGAATGGAGCTGAAAGTGAAAGCAACGTGGCCACTTCTGCTCCGGTAGTAGCCTTGCCTATGCCTCGGGTAATTGCGATATGCGATATACAATTATTCAGTGCCATACCGTGGCCCCAGTACAAAATTTGGTATGGCACTATCCCTCATCGCGAAAGCAACTGGGGTGTGGCACTAAGGGAAAAAACTAATAACGGCGATATTCCACAGTTACCAGAAATCATCCGCTAAGTGCTTTTGTTTTGTGCGTATTAATTTAGACCTTACTAGTTCGCACGGGCTAAGGTTAAGATTGTGACCCGGACAATCTATGCAGGAAATCATAACTTCTTACTATAACTTGCTTTAGACAAGACACACTTTAGACACCACAGTCATGCGAGACAGAACTAACCCTCTACATATATTTCAAATTACCTACTAACTAACAAATGAATCAGTTTTTATCCAAACACAAACCCACAGGCACCTATCAGAGCGCTGGCTCAGTAGACACTTTATATACTTGAAGTTTATGCTGCACTCACACCCGGCAACTAATACACGAATAACACAGCTGTCTAGGACGCACTGCTTAAGATTCTTTAGCAAGAACGGTAAGCAAATAAAATTAAAGATAATACCCAGGAGCACTCATGTATAAAGTTTTCTGAAATCATGTACAAATTTGTCTATGGCCAGCTGGCAACAGTTGAGATACTATCACATTCTGTCATCAATCCCCCCAGGCTATAATTACTAATTGTGTTGTCCGAGATTTGCAAGGAGTTGACCGTCTCCTGGGGGAAACCCCCTATGGGATGGAGTCAACGGGTGGACACGATGCAGTTAAAGCATCGTGATAACTTCTGCCCCGGCAGTACCCTTGATGACGCCTCGGATAATTGCATGCAGCAATTATTCAGTGCCAGATCTAGGCCCCCTGCCCCCGCAATTAGACAAAATTGGATCTGGCACTACCCCTCCAAGCGAAAGCGACTGGGGTGTGGCACTAAGTGAAAAAAACTGTTACAAATTCCATTTTCTTCGTTAAACTAACAAACTACTTGCTTTTATAACTTTTATTTATTCTTTGTTTGAGTGGTACAGCTGTGATGGTGATTTGTTTCCAGTGATTACACATTTTCTAGAACAGAATAAGCACAAGCTTTCAACTCAAGTGTAATTGCAGGAAATGTTTCGGGACTGAAATTTAACGCGTAACAATGTTTCAAGTAGTTATATATCCAAGGCAAGCCAAGCTTCCTACCTATAGGTATAGAGTATAAGTACAGACAATATTTTGTATTTTGAGCTCCCATGGTTTGCACAAGATAGCCTACCCCAGTCAAAAATTCAGCACACTCTTTAAGAGTTTCATAAGTTTTATTGGCATTATTCGTATTTTTGGCACCCAGCCATAAAATACGACCATTGCTAAATATTTGACAAGTACAGGATAATCTCAGTTTAGCAGCGCTGAAACGTTTTGGATTATATTTAACATTAAATAAACTGTACAAACCTATGAAGCACTTAAAGTCAGTTGTAGCAATCGAATTGACTATATTCATTTCTAACACGTGTCAATAAATGTCCAAATTGACTCCAGGCCAGTTATTTATATTTATAACTTTTTCGTCATTAATTTCCAGTCCAATACCCCGATAGCTATCACATTTCGAACTTTCGGCAATGATACAATCCTTAGTTTCTATCAGACGCTGTCGTTGCTGTTTGTTTTGTGCAAACTTGGCTCGCAGACCCATCAGCATAACGTCTTCAGCAACATTTATCCATCCATCCATTTATCCTTATCGAAAATTTTTATTTTCTTCGCAAGTTGTTTGTGAACACGAGGTGACTTGGCTTTGATAATCTCATGATAAGTGTAAACATCATTAAAGAACTTGGCCTTCTCGTTTTGATTGTATTGTTCAACACAGTTGTATTCAACGCCACCTAATGTAATAGGCATGAGGTGGTAATTGCTAAATGGTGACCAACCAGAATGAAACACAACCATTACTTGACTATCCAAGGTAAGACAATAGTAGGTAGGCATTTTTGATTTTGTTATTAACACTTGTTTTTACTTCACAAATTCTAACTTAAGTTTTTTTGCTGCATCAATGTGCTAGGTTTCATATTTTAACCACTTGATCGGTTCGGAAGTACGGCCAACACCCAAAGCTGCTTTGGGTACTGATTCTAAATACTATTCAAACTTGGGCGCTTCTAGATGTCACTGTGGACTAAATGTTGTGGGAGTTATGAAATATCTTATCAAGTCATACAAATTCGAACCTACTGTGCTTTCAGGATAAATAACTCGGCCATTGCTATCTGTTTCAACACTGACATGTTATAATAGTAGAGACGCATTATTGCGTAAGTCCTTAGGAAAAAGTGCAAGAAGGTCAGGTATATCTTCTTGCACCAGCTGTACTACAGGTGAATCGATTCTGGTGTGCTCTTCAATGGAGAAGAAGGAATAAGAGCTAATCGTTTAGCCATTTTATTATAACATCATGCAATGTATGTGTCGCAGCCTATCCAAACTGTTATTTCATTACTTTTATATATATTCTTCAAATGCATTAGCTGTCAGCCGCCGTAAGCCTGTAAGCCGTAGGCCGTAAGCCGTAAGCTGTCAGCTGTCAATCGTCAGCCGTCAGCCGTATGCTGTAAGCTGTCAGCTGTCAGCCGTAAGCCATCAGCTGTAAGCCGTCAGCCGTCAGCTGTAAGCTGTCAGCCGTCAGCCGTAAGCCATCAGCTGTAAGCCGTCAACCGCCAGCCGTGTGATGTCATCTATATAGTGTCGACTGACATTATCCAAGCATTCATAAGCTTGCGCATTATTAGCTAATCATAAGACTATATAATGAGAGCAATTTCAGTGGACTGTCAGTTTTGCTCATTTCCCTGTCGAGTACTGTCGGTTACAATGTTTTCGTGGTACTGGTTTGGAACGAAGTGTGATGAAGTTGACGACGAATCAGAATTTACAACACAAGAAGCCGCAATTGAAGATGCTGATCAAGCTGACTTCAACTATGCTGACTCATTCGGAATATTAACCATTTTAGACTACAATTAATTAATTTTGTCCTATGGCAATTTGAATATTTACCAGCTGTACCATAAAATAAATGGTACTCTCTGCGATGTTTATTGTTCGAAGAGATGCTGAACGATCTTAAACTTATGCTAGACTATGAAGAAAATTTGCCATCTCATCTTCTACAGAAAGAAGCTGGTCATTTCTTATTAACTCTTGCTCGCTCCTGGTGTAATGTGTGAGTGTGATGTGTGTAATTTTAGTGAGTTTATTTTAAGGTGAAATTTTGGTGAGAATGATAATTTTAGTGTGAAATATGTTTTGTGTGAAAATGTGTAAATTTGTGTTGAAATTGGTGTGAATGTGATTATTTTCTATGTCAAAATATGTGGGGTTTTATTCAGCCCACTTAGCGACTAGGTGGCGCTGTTTGTCCTTTGAAGTTTCTCTGGATGCTCGCTGAGCATCCAGTTTGCAAAGGGGGTCTCAAATTCAGCCAATCAAAATTCACTAGGCATCCCACTCAGACGTCTCCTTTAAAAACTAGTCAGTCTTTACTTTTAGTCTCCTAGCGTGCGGTCGTTTGTTATTTTTTCTGTGGCCTACCTTCGGGTGTAATATTTCTGTGCCTTTCGTCTCGGTCCTTTCCATAGCGTAAGTATTGATTTTTATCTCTTTCTTTTTAATTACTTCAGACCCCAAGGCGACCTTGTGGGTCGGCCCAAAATTTAATAGAGTCGTACTGAGTTTTTATTTCTTTCCTTGGGGATACTTATATGGCTGATTAATTCTCAGAAAAGAGTTTTCAAATGCATCACCCTTTAGACTAAATAGCCGCGACGGCTTAGTGCTTTACTAGTAGAGGTAGTTGCTATTTTTTGAAGGGTTTAAGCTATTCTTGAGTTGAATCTATGTATATAAATTATTTAGTAACTGTATTTAAATTTTATCTACGACTTGTTCAAAGTGATTGTCTGTTAGGATTATACTTGTCTGAAAATTTCTGTGCTTTGCAACTCTGTCAATGACTGTTGTTCTGTCCAAATTTCTTCTGGTGTGTCGTTTTCGGGAGTCTCTCCCTTTGTTTGTTTCCTTATTAAATGTGGTCTCAGTAGCTGAGCCATTAGGGTGTTTTAGTTAGGTTTTTATTAGAATTGTATAGTCGGTAGGTAGGATTCTGAGTTATTTGCCCAAGTCTAGGTAGGCTAATTATTTACTGAGCATGTATGTAATTTAATCAAAGTTTCTTTAGTAGTCCAGTAGTAAGACAGACTTTCGTCTCTTTAGTCAGTTTCTTTAGCAATTTGTTAGGCTCATTTAGTTCTTGGCGAGATCTGCCCAGGTCGACTGGAACATAAGTCTCCTCCAGGTTCGTCGTTTCCATACGCGCACAGTTTCCACCCGTAAAGTTTGGTTGCCCCTACACTTCCAACTTTACATTAGGCTGCCAGTCTTCGACCGTTTCATTGTTGTTTCCCTAGTTTCGTTTAATTTTTACTGTTTGTATTTTTGCCTTTTCCCTTTTGTGTAGTAGTACTGTCATTTGTTTTTCCCTTTTTGCTTCTCGGATTTGATCTCTTAATATTTTGTTGTGCCTTGTAATTTAGTCGTTCTTTTAATTAAGTCAGTATTTCATTTCAATTTGAGTTTCTATTTTAACTAATCGTACGTGCTTAATTGTTGTCTTTTACATTTTGTGTAACTTTCTCTGTAAATGTCTGTGCAGCACTCTCCCGTGAAAACGACTAAGGCTTCGACCAAGCCGGCCGATACGGCCACTTCCAGTGACCCGATGGCTAACCGGCCCTTGAACCCAGATGGTTTTGGGCGGTTGTTTCCCCAACCGGCCATGAGTAAGACTTCTTCTACTCAATCCTCGTCCAGTCAGGCCTCAGCGGGCCCTGCTTCTACAAGCGCTACGCTTAGTAGACCGTATTTGCGATCCGATTCGGCCAAAAATAAGGCCTCCAAAAGGGAGGAATTATTCGAAGATGTCATGGAACAGGGTCACGACGACCAACAAGAAGATGAGGCCTCACAGAAGACCGATGAATTCCTATCACCCACCGATCAGGGTGAGGTTATAGAGGAAGAATGGGACGAACAGGCAAGCATTAAGGATCAACTGGAGTTTCTTCGGCTTAAACTGGCTCGGATTGATTCTACTCTCCGAAACAGAGAGCCCGATAGGGACCCACTTTCAGCACCGGTGCCAGGTATGTCTGATGTCTCGGATTTACGGGCTTTTGTTAATCAATTGGAATTGAATTTATTCCAGCAGCGACCACGGTTGGGGTCGGATAGTTCCATTATACGCAGACAACCAGGAGCGCGACCATTCCCTCAGTTTACCCGCTCTAAGCCTCGACGGCAAGAGGGGGTGGACCCACGCGACAATCGGGGCTAGCAGGCCCTAGTGAACCAGCAGTGTCAGGCCCACGGTTCCGCTCAACTGCTCATATTGACCTCACAAGGTCAAAGCGCCCGAAACGGGCTAGCAGTAGTCAACGACCGGATAGCGGGGATTCAGAACAAGAACCGGAGAGGAAACCGAAAGTGCGCGGACCCATGGATGCGTGGGTGGTCCCGCTACGGGACCAACCCACTGTTCCGGTCCGGCACCGGCCCCACACACCGGATACTGCTGGCCTTTTCCGAGTGAGAGGCCTGACCGAACAGGAGTATAGTGTGATCAGAGGCTTGCTTACAGCTTGGATAGCAGAAATCCCGCGTGAAACATGGGAGGCACTCGAACAGAATTTCCCTCGAGTCTGTATGGAACTGTTGCGTATGTGGCCCAATCCCAACATGGACCCGGACGCAGGGGCTCCCCCGTTCCAAATGGGACAGTCTAAACCAGCTCGGCAGTCGAGCCCGGAGCCGGTTCGTAGCCGCAGAGGGAGCCCACAGCGGGCCCCACCAATTGTAGATCTGGATTCATCTGATGACCAGGTGAGAGGTTCGCCGGTGGCGCAACCCCGCCGGCGGAGAGATGATATGCGGCGGTCTAGAACCCCATCAAGGGGCTACCAGTCCCCATCACCTGTGCGTAGAACGCCTAGCCCTAGGCGCTATTCACGGGATCGGGATTACCCTGCCTCTCGGCGAGAGCGGTCGGCATGCCTATGCCCTTGTCCGCGGCAGTCCCATGGGGAGTGCGCACTAACTACGTCCCTCGTCCACAGACGCAGCATATGGCTGCGCTTGCAGCGGCTGCACCTGCGCCTGCTCCAGTCATGTTGGCTCCAGCAATCCCACCGGTCCCAGTTTTTAGACCCGTTCCATCTCAAGGTACGGCTCGTCCTGCGCCGGTGTCTACGGCTTCGTCTCCTTATCCACCTCGGTTCGGAGCGCCTCCGACTGGGCCTCTACCCTCTCGACGGGAGGATCGACGGGATAGTTCTGCATCTTCACGAGCATCCGGATATGCAGGGCCCCCACCTAAGAAATGGGCGCAAGACCGTGACGGTCGCGGAGTTTTGGGTGACGACTATGGGGCGTCAGCGTCTAGAGCGGCAGGATATCAGAGACGAGATCGGTCAGACTCACGGGGTTCCGACTACTATACCTGTCGAGATGATGTTGGACATGAATCCCGGTCCAGAGATAGAAAGCGACGAGATGAGGCTGATCAAAGACCTTCAGCTAGCCATCAGGAATGGAGGCCGCTGCGGCCCACTCAGTCCGAAGGACTTCAGTTCAAAGGCCGAGGGCGCCCTACCGAACCACCGCCGAGAGAACATCGGTCGGTCTTCTCACCGCGAACAGCTATGGCCCAGGGACCTCAGATCCCCGGTGATCAGCGCCCTGGTACTAGCGGGTACTGGCGGGCATCTTACAATTGGAAACCAGCATCCGCTCCCGTGGAGTCTAGACGTCGCGACGACAACCGGTATGAATCTTATCGCTCAAGATCATCTAGTCAACAGCGCCAGGCCCGGGTTTACCCCGAGGAGCCCTCGCGCAAAAGGAAGACGACGCCACTACCTCCATTTGGGGTTCCAGCTACATACGAACAGGTTTTAGATAGCCAACGCACGCGGACAGCAGGTAATTTTCCATCGTTCCGAGAAATTCTCCATGAACAACACATTATCGTGAAACGCGATCAGTTCGGAAAGAGTCTACTGCACAATCATAGCGAGCCGGTCTATCCCCCATTTCAGATGCAACAGCCATACCCGGAACAGGTTGGCCATCTTGCAATTTCGCCTCCAGCGGTCTATTGGCAAGATTTTTGGGGTAGATGGAAGGGTCAGCAGCTCCCAGTTGCGGTGGGCAGAGAAACGCCCCACCCAGCGCTGGTGGCTTTTCGTCAAGTGGTTCTGAACTGGTTTGTTAATGTGAGCCAAACCCCGGTGACTATGACCATGGAACTGTTGAACCAATTGAAACAGATGTTCCGAGAAGACCATCCGGACATGTATCAGTATTTTGAGACCGGCGACCGGCGCACGACGGACCGATCCGGGTTTATTGCGACTTGGAAATTCAAAAAGATCGAGTATTCTCCGTATGAAGACCCGGAGCCAGAGGTTGAGATCTTTAAGGTGGTGAACTCCGCCGTGTGGGGTCATGCGGAGCTGCTCCGTCGATGTGTCCCGGAACTGACACCTTACGAGCATGTTTTTTCTCGACCAGCTTCGCGGGGTTTTCGGGATGTGTATTGTGCTGCGGTCCAGGAACTGGACCGAATGGAAGCTGTGCGGAGAGCTTTCTGGTACTGGTACCAACCACCTATGCAGGGCGTTCGTGCTGTGGATTCACGGGAATTCTTGGTTCCGTATTTTCGCCAGTACTGTCAGAACTCGTACATGCACCCCGTTGAAGGTGGGCTGCGTACAGCTCAGGAACCGGGTATTGTTTTTCCCATGCCTGAATATATCTATCAACATCGAAAGAGTGATTTTGCGTGCCATGCGGAAGCGCTACGCTATATTACCCTTGATCCAAATCGCCCGGGCACTGAAATCAAACTGGAGGTGCGACACCGTCTAGAGGTGGAACCCTATTCCTTTGCTGTCGATTCGTGGCAAGGCGGCTATCAGGTGCGAACTATGTGCCGCATTCATTGGGATACGTTCTACCAGTCGGAGGAACTCCGCGAGTACATGTTGCGTCATCCAGCGGCTCTCTACGGCGAAGCCTCAGGCGAAACGTTTTGGGGCTTTCGTCCGGCCCTGCCGGCACAGGCTAGGGTGCGTGGAGTAGAGGATCTCCAACATGAGCAGTTTGACCAGTGGTTCCGACGCGAGGTATGGTTTAGCGGGGCGTCTATCCATGGTACCTATTGGACAGTGATCCTTCTCTGGTTTACCCAGGGAGGACCTCAGGACTTTTACTCGGACTGGCAATCTCGGACTCCGCTCCCACAGGCGGAGTATGATGCGTTTATTCAGGTCATCCGGCGGAGAATCGAACACGCACGACAGAATTGGAGGAATGGACGAATGGCTCCGCCATTCTTTGCGGTGGATAATCCGCCGACGGAATTGCGAGCGGCTGCGCTGCGCATGCCGGTGAATCGCACAGGAGAGTACATCGATGGGTTGGCACCGCCTGGCCAACAGGATAACGTCTACAGCCCTTGTATCTGCGTCGCCATCTTTGATCCTTCCGCTCCTCATCGCGCAGCTTCCCGTCTCCCAATTGATCGTCAGAGTCCGGTTTGGAACCGTTTCTAAACCGCCCCCGGTCCCCTTGGTTACTACCAGCGACTGGTGTAACTGTACGTATTTGGCTCAACTTACCGCGACGGTGGAGTTGTAGCTTTATCCCTTTCCCTATCATTAACGGCGGATGTAACATCTTTTACGGCGGAGGTATCCTTGTAACGGCGGATGTATTATATCAACGGCGGACGTATCATATCAACGGCGGAGGTTTCCTATCATATCACTATCAGTCCATCATTCCAGCGGCGGCGTTATTTACTTTTTCTATGCTATATCAGTGCTTTTACCATCAGTGCCATTTTCTTGACCTGAATCTCAATTACTGACTACCTCTATTTGGACCATTATCCTTGATTTGCCTATCCCTATTTGGACTAATATCTTTAATCTGATTGCTCAATTATGAAGACAACCCTATGATGACTTTCTCCAAAATTTTAACCCCCGATGATGACTACCCGATGAAGACGATTTGCTCAAAATTATGCCTTATTCCTGATTTGTGCCATTCCAGCGATATAGACGCTTCAATGTATATAGATCCAGTCCCTAATGAAGACGATTCCCAATGAAGACGATTTTTAATTGGTGACTTTAAACTAGTTTCTTTTGCTTTAAATATAGAAGTTTGCCTTTTTAATTCTTTGTGTCGTAATTTTGTGGTATGCTTAACATTTAAAAATCTAACCTTTTTCCGAGCTTTATTCTAAATTTTAGAGTTTCTTTATATACCTACTTACATTTTACCATTTTCTTGAGCTTTCTTATTTAAAACATTAGAATTCTTAACCATTTACTTAACATTTTATCATTTTCCAGGAGCTTTATTTTAAAAATTAACCAAATTCGGTGTATTTTGTAGTGATTTTGACTGTGTTTTATGCATAATTTTGCCTTTTTCTATGTGATCTGATGTACAGTTTTACATGCCATGTCTGTATTTCTTTTGCTTTAATCAGTTAACCAAAGTTATGTTTCAAAAGTTTTACTAAAATTGGGTTCTTTCTTTTCTTGAAGTTCTTCTTTTCGCAGTTTATTAACGGGTGTGATTGCGGGTTTTCTGTGTTTTGATTCGTATTTTTCGTAACCTGACGCAACGTCGGAAGATGCGTGACGCACCAGCCATGTCCCAATTTGTGTCCTTTACTGCCGCCACACTTTTTATCAAAATTATTTTTACCTATGTCTTTTAGTTGTCCCAACGGTTCCTGTCCATAGTAGTACCTGTTCTTTGGTTTTTATAAAAATTTCTTGGCTAAATGTCAGTTTTGTTTCCCACTCCAGAGCGCCAAAGTAGTTCCCGAATTATATGCCCCCATTCTGTTTAAGGCCTGCATGCGCGGTTGGGAGGATCTTCTCCAAAATTCTTATTTTAAGGGACTTTCTACTAATATTTTAACCAGTGTTTCGCGTTTTTAGTAACTCTAAGACTCCATTTTAACCCCCTCCTAATTTAATTTACTTTATTTTCATAAGTACCACGAGGGTACTTGGGGGACTCTCCGTACCCTTTTGGTCCTTTTTATACATGCTTAAGCATGTTTGGGGTTACTTTGTAACTCCTTTAATTTAATTTAATACTTATATTTTACTTAAAGATTCCACAAACTTACTCCTACTTACACGCGAAACACTGGGATTAAATTTATTTCATTACCCATTCCCCTAAATTATTTTACTAATTATCTTTCGTCATTCTAATTTTGCAGGAGATCCGCAGGGAACTGAGTTAGCGATGCGAGGCTAGGCCCCCCCACCCACCCAGCCGGAGATGGCGCACTCTAAGTTTAGCGGGAGGCTACCTCCGTACCCTAGTTTGAAGAGACCTAGACGAAGCTGACATTCCGGTTCTTCTTTTGTTTAGTTTGGTTTTTCTGGTAATACAGGTACGAGATCCCCGCCGCTGCGGCTGGAGGATCATGGGTCGCCCATTCACGCACCGCCCCGTGGCATTAATATGGCAGTTGTCCATGCGTGTTTTTATGGCTGGTCTTCACAAGTCTTTTGACGCCATGTCATTTTTATTATGTTTTCTATTTAGTCAAGTTTAGTCTAGTTTTGTATTCTTGTAATCCTTTCTTGTGTTTTGTTTTACTTATGTACTGAGACCCATTTACCAAAATTCAGTCAAAAATTTTCACTTTTGGGTAAATTTCTTCCTTCTTTTGGTTTATGTGTCCCTCGCAGGAGCTCGGGCGGTAAGCCCTGGGGAGATGTAATGTGTAAGGTGTGATGTGTGAATTGTGTGTAATTTTAGTGAGTTTAGTTTAATGTGAAATTTTTGTGAGAATGGTAATTTTAGTGTGAAATATGTCTTGTGTGAAAATGTGTAAATTTGTGTTGAAATTGGTGTGAATGTGATTATTTTCTATGTCAAAATATGTGGGGTTTTATTCAGCCCACTTAGCGACTAGGTGGCGCTGCTTGTCTTTTGAATTTTCTTTGATGCTCGCCGAGCATCCAGTTTGCAGAGGGGGTCTCAAATTCAGCCAATCAAAATCTACTAGGCATCTCTCTCAGCCTTCACTTTAAAAACCAGTCAGTCTTAACTTTCGTTTCTTTCGCGTGCGGTCGTTTTTTTTTTAGTGTGCCTAGCCTTTTCACGTGTATATTTCTTTGCCTTTCTTTGGATCCTTTCCAGGGTAACCGTAAGTTATTGATTTTTATTTTTCTTTTTTTTTAGACTCCAAGGCGACCTCGTGGGTCGACCAAAATTTATTAGAGTGTTTTATTGAGTTTTTATTTCCCTTTTTAATTAGTATTCTTTAATATGGTTGTTTATTTTTAGAAAAAGGGTTTTTAGTATGTCATTCCCTTTAATAATTTAGTTAGCCGCGACGGCTTAGGGTTTATTTAGAGATATAATATTTTTTGAAGGGTTTAAACTATTTTTGGGTTTGAATTTTGTGTATGTAAATTGTTTTTGTAACTGTATTTAAATTTTATTTATGTCTTGTTAAAGTAGTAGTTTTTCTTGAGTTTTTATTTGTCTGAAATTTTCTCTGTTTTGTAATTTTATTGATGACTGTTTTACTGTCAAAACTTATTCCTTGTGTGTCAATTTCGGGAGTCTCTCCCTCTGTATGTTCTATAATTAAATGTGGTCTCAGTAGCTGAGCCATCTAGGGTGTTTTAGTTAGGTTTTTATTAGAATTGTATAGTCGGTAGGTAGGAATTCTGAGTCATTTTCCCAGTCTAGGTAGGCTAATTATTTACTGAGCGTGTATTAATTTAATCAAAGTTTCTCTAGTAGTTGAATAGTTAGACAGTCATTTGTCCTTTTAGTCAATTCCTTTGGCAACTCCTTAGGCTTAGTTAGTTCTTGGCGAGATCTGCCCAGGTCGACTGGAACATAAGTCTCCTCCAGGTTCGTCGTTTCCATACGCGCACAGTTTCCACCCGTAAAGTTTGGTTGCCCCTACACTTCCAACTTTACACCTAGATGGGGTGAGATCAGAAGCAAACCCGTATGTGTGTCCATTTAGAGTACTTGACTCGTTTGCTCCCAACACTCCCTCGCAGGTTGTAGGCGGAACACATTGCAAGAAGCTGGTTGATCCCAACGGGGGTACCTTCCACCGGGAACTCCGCGCCTTACTCTTGACGAGGAGTGGGTTAAGGGTTCTTTAGCGTGCGCTACCCCGTGCCAGCAAGGAAGCACACGGGCCCACCAATTTAACGCCTTATCCGACCGGCGGAGCAGCAGCCTAAGTTTCTTGCTCAAGGAAACACTGCAACCTCATTATGGCTAAGGCGGGAATCGAACCTCGGACCTTTGCATCCGAAGTCAGCCGCCTTAACTATTCGGCTACACGGCCACTTTCCGGTTAAGGTGCTGATTCCTTTTAGGCACATATTGTTGGTTGGCGGCGTAAATCAAGATGAAATTTGACGAAACTTTCCAAAATACGTTCTTTTAGCGTTGTATCACCCTCCGCGCAATCCCGATTCAATAATTCGAGCTTTCCGGTCAGGGCTGTTTTTCCAAATTTCTGAACGTTTGGCAGCAGCTATACCACTATGACTATATTCAATCGAAAGATCTCGTTGAGCTTCATATTTTTGCTTTTCATAGCAACGTTCTAGTTTTTCTCTACCGTGAGATATAGCCGATTTTCTTGTTTTGGCGTCGAAACCTTGTCATTTTCGCAGAAATAAAACAATCCATCATTTCTTGAACTATGCAAGCCGTAAAATCAAACTAAGGGCATCGATCTGAAGGTCTGGGGCACATTATCCAACGCATGATCGTCTTCCAACAGCTATCCTGTAGGCTGCTATTATGAAAAATGTAGTTTCTGCAAAAACACGACCAATTTTATTCCAAAGACTGTGGAGCATTCATCATGAAAGCTGGAGGGCTGCTACTTAATAGATGTGTTCTGCACAAATATACCCAGGGACGTTTTTTTAGTTGCCCCGATTACTGCTTTCTAGCTAACGTAATCGCTTGACAAATTTGGAAAAAGTATGCAAAATACAGGTTACGCACACATTTCAGCTTATATCTCCATAACGAAGAGCGATTTCACAATAAATAAAAAATCGTCCCCAGCTATTTGATAGAGGTAATCTGAAAAAATAGAGGTCATCAAAAAATCTGAAAAATCATACTTCTTCTAAAATGTGTTAAAAATATTTTAGAAAAGCAACATTAGTTTCATCGTATGCATTAAAATGAGAAAATATCAAGCTGCATTTTGATCTAAAAATGGCTACTTAACTCCAAGTAATGAATGAGTAATAATGGTGCAAACTTTATGTGACCAAAGGGAATCACTACCTTAAGTCGCATGGATAGCCCTCATAACTTCGTCAATGCTGGCGTGAGCGTTGAATGTTGATGCATACTCTCTCCAATATTCACGCTTGGCATTTGATATTTCTGATTTCAGGTTTCGAGCAGCTTCGTCCCATGATTGCCTACCAGCTTCACTTCGAGTAGACGTTACCAGTCTTCTTTTCCTTTTCACTTCTCTCAGGCGCTCAGATAACAGATCATTCCACCAAGGCTTTGGATTTTTGATTCTCGAGATCGGAACTGAGAATTAGCAGCTGTAAGCATGGCTTCAGTGAAAGATTTGCTTAGGGTATGAACATTTCCACTGTTAGCCAGTTGCGGGCATCCACTTCAGCGTAAAGCGTCCGCTGAAATTCGGGCCAATTAGCTTTTTGGTTGCTGGGACGCTTGACGGGTTTCGGCAGACGGATAGACTTCTTCAGGTGCAAATCAAGGACTATATGGTGATGGTCCGATAAGGCTGATTCCAGTATGTACTAGTTGTGCCTAAGGTCCAACTCCAAGTGGACAACTCCAACTCCAAGTGGGCGGACGGGTTGCCCGTCTCAGGAGTGAATCGATCGGTTCTCCCGAATTTGCTACAGTAGCATTGGTTAAGGTCCAATCCAATAGCTGCTCACCTCTCGTTCATCTTCCGCCTGATGTGCATCCCAAGCCTTAGCATGGCAATTAAAGTCGCCTGCCACAATAGTTCTGGGGTAGCTTGGGAGGAGGTGATGATCAAAACGTTAGACTCTGTTGTCGACGGCTGCAGCAGTGATGGGGGGCACGTACACGTTTGATGCTACAGAAGACCAAATCCTTTGTTTCGTCCTGATTTGCAGTTATAGCCCTCGTTTCCCGGGAGTAGGGGATGCCATTTCTGATGCACGTGGCGACCCCTCCTTCCACAACACAGTTGGCTTGCCTGCCCTGTTGCCTGCACTGATGTTCTTTAGAGAATCCTTGGATTTTCAGCTGATCATTGGCCTACACCAGGTTTCCTGGAGAAGTAGGATATCCGCTTCCGATTCCTGAGTGAGTTTCTTCAGATCAGAAGGGATTGTTTTTCCGCAGATGCGGAACCAATATTCCATTGGATAATCCGGAATGTACCGGGTCGCTTGTCCGGTTTTACGCTGCATGATGTGGTGGCAGTCCGCTCACATGGGGCAGAAGTGGGTCTAAGTGTTACTGTTTGAGGTTGCTGATGGGAAAGGGGAACAGTGGGGGCTGACGGTTGTTTGGGTTTACAATTTGGACAGACAAACAGACCAAGGAGTTGACCTCGGTTAAGTGTAGGTTGGCACGGAGCTGAGCTGAAGTGTAGCCTAAGCACTGGCCTGAATGTGCCCAGAGCTTACAGACTGTGTATTTGATGAAGTGTCCAACTGCCAGTTCGCAGGTCGCGCAGAATCACTTAGGGCGGGGTGGATTTGGACCGGGATTTCACTCGATATTACCGGCTGTCAGAAGGATGAGGACCCTGTACACCGTCCTATCACGTCCCCCTACCAAAACCCTGCAGTGGACGGAGGGAAGGCGGCCCCCACCGCCAGGGAAACCACGAAGAATGGGATCATTTTCGTATGAGCTTTTTCTTTGGTAGGAGAATTGGCTCGTCAAGCCGCTCCACTGCGGCAAAGCGGATTTCTTCAGAGCAGATCAATAGTAATGTATATACCTTCAGTAACGTGTTAACTGTTAACTGTCTATGTAACATGAATATGGTAAAGAGTAAAGGTTACATGAAAAACTATATTTCTTGCCGATTCCCTGGCTAAAAGTATTAATAACTTCATGCTTTTCCATTCCCCTTGTTCTCTCCTTGGTAAACCAAAAATTTAAAATTTTTAAAATGTTAAAATTTTGCTGCAGATCGATCAGAAATGTATTCAAGTGCATCTATACCAAATTTAAACAAAATCGGATAAGTTTTGCGACAGTTACACACAGGTGTGACTTTGTTGCTACATACGTGGGTTCACGTAGTGAAAGTCATGTACATTGGTACACTAGCTCTGGTATAGCTGGATGAGACTGTGCCTCCGTAGCTCAGTTGGCAGAGCGTTCGCCTAGTCGGCGCATTGCCGTGGGGTCGAGTCCCACCGGAGGTTCGAATTTTTCGGTCCTTTCCTTCGGTACTACATGGCTTTCTTCTTTCTTTCACAGTATCACCGAACTATGCTCAGATTTGTGCCCAATATTCATGGCTATTCAGAAAAATTGAAAACCAAAATGTTTCACTGTTTGTTGGTCCTTCCCCTTGCGAATCGGAAAAGTCAAATCTTACGATATTTAAATTAGGCATTGTCGAAGACCGAGCCGAATTTCAGGTCAATCGGTCAAGTTTTCGGGATTTTAAGTGGTGGAGGAGGGTTAATCGATGCAAGACCCCCACACATTTTTGTTCAGTTTTTCTATTACATCACATCAGATGCGAGCAACAATAGTTTACTGTATGTAGCAAAGAGAGAGGTTCCGTGTCTCAGTGGGGTTGGCCTGGCGCCACAATTAAAACCGTAACATTGGTGACAGTAACAGACTGTATGAGTGTTTGTCGCTAAACTTAGGCATACTGACAGTTTAATCTCTCATCTGTTACGTCACTTGTTTATTTTGAGAAAATTCAGTAGCTGTGTAATCACGTAGAACTGTTATTTTTTGTGCCCAAAGATGGGTCTGAACTAAATTCCTTTCTTGTTACTGCACAATTACTGCTAAAACAATTAACTGTGACCTTTTTGACAAAATCATTACACTTTTGATTTCTCAGAAAATGCAGAAAAAACACCTACAGGGTTTGCTAGTTTCAAAACTAAACCTGGGGGGGGGGGGGACTGAAACTGCAAACTGAAAACCCTGAGTAGAAATATAAGATTAAATGTTATAGGATAGTTTTTGGTATAGACAATTTTTTCAACTATGAAATTGGGTTATAGCTGCCTTAATTTAACTTCAATTATTCTGAGATCTATTCAATCGTATTCACTTTATGGGAGGGCTCCCCTTTTTCAATGAAGTTGAGCAAACTTTCCAACCTTTTAAGTCGGTTACAAAAGAAAGTCTGCAGATGTTTACGAAGTTTCATTGTGCTCTGTGACGTCGTTCTTGCATTCTTCGCCAATTTTTCCGACTTTCAGTGACTGGTGTGAAGCGGTTTTCGTAGTATTTTTGACTATTACCGAAATTTTATCATTTCCTCACTTGCAGGTTGCAGCTCAAATCCAAACGAGTGAGCAGGTTTCAGGACTTACTGGACTGAGGTTTCATGTACCGCGTACAAAACTCAGCCGAAAAGGAGTCAGGTGATCATTGCTCAATGACAGCAAAGAAGAGTATTACCCCATTGTGTTTTTCAGTAGCTCATTTTAGTTTCAGTTTCAGCAAGAGTAGATACTAACTAAAGAGTGTGACAAGCGTCACGCTCTTATACTTACATATTTGGCTTGGGACATGATCTGTACGATAACAGCTAACCCACAAATTACCCATCACTTCAAAGAAATTTGCACGCTATGCCTAAAGCTAAAAATACACTAGTCAGTTGGTTCAATGTGCGTCCGTTGGGAGCTTCAGCGCACAAAAATACATAGTGTGAAGTACTATGTGTGTACCTCTGTAATAAACTAATGTCGGACTCCAGTAAAGATTGCAAGTAAGAGTTCAGTGTGTGATGTTAAGTCCTAGCCAAATATGAGAGAAGGAGCGAGAGTGTTATAAATTAGCAGCTACAAGTGGAGAGTAATTATCTATGGGCCCTAAGCGACCGTCCCTAGATCTAATAGACTTGAACACCGCTAGACTTTATTACACTAAACATCAAAGACTCATACCAATTCTTCAACAAATACACGAAATTGCTATAAAAATAGTCAGAGAGCACGACCGTAGAATAAACACAGTAGAGGGGAGGACGTTACTCTCTCCCAATATCCTAAACTCAGCCAAAAACGGCACCAACCCAATAAGTCAACCCCCAATTTATCTGACTCCCCGATGACAACCACGATTGCAACTACGACTGACTGGACCTACACTTTTCTCGTTTATATATACTTTGTGCTACTCGTGTAGCTAGCCCAAAAGAAATCACTTTTATCATTCCTGAAACAATTATCGAAATAGTTCAAGGTTGTCTGATTCCATCAAATAAAGTATACTTTACATCGCATGTGTGAAGCTAGCACAACATATAATTTTGAGTGCTGCGCTGCTGCGCAGCTAGCTATCAGTACCCCAATGGGTAATATCCCACAAAATACCCCCTCTTTTCCGCCGCCGGCCCCCCGCGCGGCGATCAATACGGGTGCCACAGAATATTAGACAATGGTAAAACTGGATTACATTAGTTTTGGAGCTCCAAGTAGTAATTTTAGAGATAAAACAGACTGTTAGAACTAGCTAAAGTAAAAATGGAGCCAGACGATCCCCATTGGCCTGCGAACTACGCGGCTCACAGACGAGTCCGGACTGACACTTCGGACTTAGACTGGGTAAAACTATGTCGGCTGTGACCGAAACTAAACACTAAACCAGTTTTGGACAGACGAAACAAACATACGAAACAAACGACTAAACAAAACGAAACAATTGACAACTTTTGACGACGTTTGAGAAACGACTGCATACTTTTTGGAAAACAACACAACTAGACACCCGCATGGACCCCCACGCGCAAGGCCGAACAGACAGAAAGAGCAGAGTACAACGGGGACACTACCCACTGGGGGACCCAGCCCAACAGATATAAACCCCACGGAAGAAATCCAACTAAGGTCCTATAAGAAAACAACAAATACAAGTACTTGCTAGCGGTTTATTACGCATAGGGAATAAGATAAACACAAAAATCAGTAGAAATATAAAAACAAAGATTAAAGGCAAAACAATAAGGCAAACTGGTAATGGCAAAACATGGCCAACAAGAAAAACAAGCTACCAGTGAATAGCTACCAGAGAAATAGGCACAGATAATAGGGAGCGCCCGAAACAAAAAGAAACTGGGGAACAAATAGACTGGAACCCTCCCTAACTGAACAGCATAGATTATCAAACCCCTCCCCCTGTTTATTATACTTCACAAGGACAAGCACAAAAATGGAATGAAAATTCACAACAAGTACACAACAAGGGGAGAACCAAGCGTCCAAGGCGTGCACACAATCCATAACTTCATAATGGGAGAATCAGGACAGTTCCAGCAGACACCGGGAACAGACCCGACAGAAGAAAGAGTCCAGATGGAAGAACCCGGACCAGACAAAAATCAACCCAAACAGGACCATCGGCCACAAATGGTCACACCGGAAAGCCGACTTAGAAACGGCCAAGCCCATCATAGAAAGTTGGCCAAACCAGCAAGGAGGCCAAAAGAGAACCGGGATATGATCAGGACCCGGTAAACAGTCAAAGGACCAGCCAAGACCCCACAGAAAACTAAGGCCAGGATCAGTGGCCCAAACCAAAGATAGAAAAATCAGGCCCCAACAGAAAGCAGAGGACCAGATAGCAGTCCAGAAAACAGCGGAGGCAAATAGAGCCACCTTCTTACAGTCAGATCCAATTCAAATAGTGGCCACAACAGAAACAGTTCACCGTCTGGAATACCGGGATCACAGTCTGGGTGAGAGTCCAGATGAACCAGAACAGCAACAACAGAGTCCAGCTCCCGTTCAGCATCCGTCGTGGGGCACGCCTGGCGCAGAATGGGGGTATGGGGACCGGTTACGACAAGAAAACCATCACCTAAACATAAACAAAAATTAAAGTAGTAAGCATAAAGCACAAAAATTAAAGACTCGAAGAAAAAATGCCATGGAATAAATGCAGAAACAGACAAAATACATCACAAAAGCCCCTCAACTGCAGCATGGTCGCAGCGGTGTGAGTACCCAAAGACGACCCAGTTTTAGGTAACGACCTTTGGAGACCCACACCACGGCGAAGACTCGAAAACTGTTAGATACTAGTCAGATGTAGAAAGATAAGAAACAAGGGTCTGGGGGGAACGGTTCACTCCGTGTCCCAGTCTTAGGTCAACAAAGCGAGCCGCCCACCCCAGAACTCCTTTAGCCAGAAAGTGAGTAAATAGAAATACGCAGAATGTCAAATGTGCCCGAGCAAACAAGAAACGAGACGAAAATCTACAACACGGCAGGAAATTTCGCAGAATGGAATTTAATCAACGAGAAAGACCCTTAAGATCATCATGGAAAGATTAAATACTCAAGAAAAGATAGCCAAAATTTAGAAGAAAATCAGCTCGGGCACTAGTAAAATTTTAAAGAAAATTTCCATATACACGGGGCTGCAAACAACAACAACAACGTACAACAACGCTCCCTAAACGTTCTTAGCCTCAGCCGCCCTGACCTCCTGTTGGCGGTGCTCTTCACGCATTATCGTAACCAGGTTAGGTAGATCCGAAAACAGTTCGCTTCGCAAGACCATGTGCAGTTTGCCCATCCAATTTTGATAGGGATGGGATTGATTTTGATATTTTGATGTGTGAAGCTAGCACAACATATAATTTTGAGTGCTGCGCTGCTGCGCAGCTAGCTATCAGTACCCCAATGGGTAATATCCCACAATAGCGTGCAAATTTCCTTGAAGTGATGGGTCTATTTGTGGGGGATCAGTCGTTACCTATCGTGCAGATCATGTCGCAAGCTTAATTACTAAGAACGTAACTCTTGTCACACTCTTAGTTATTATGTACTTGTGGTTTCAGTGACTAAAACATCACTAGTACCCTACTCTCATGGGCTCGCTTCTTCACGATAACTGTAGCGAACAAAGTGCTGTCAAACACGGCACACTTTCTGTAAACCTAAGTCATACCATGTAAGTCATACAAGATTCTGCCCACTAATGCATACTTCTTATAAATTTCCCAAAGTTTATGACGAAATGTCTTAACATGTACCAGTGCGCATTGCATAACCCTTTACGTGCATTCGAGTTTTTACAACTGAACGTTGAATGGTTTTATGAAACAGACTCGTAGTTCATAAAATTATATTAGTTATTTTATGTCGTTCCATTTATGTAATTTCGTCGGAGTAATCAGTGACACTGCAATGACTTGTCGCATTAAGGTTGGCTGTGCTGTGCTGTTGTAAACTTATAGACAAAGGTTTATTGTTGTAAAGGAGTAATTAAGTAGAATTTCAAGACAGATTCTTGTTCTTAGGTGTAAGGTTTGATAAACTAAGTATCATCTTTTTCAGACAAAATGAAATGTTGTACAAATAGTTTAAAATATGCAGCAATAGTCACTTGTATAATCCGGTTTTTAAGGGGGACGTGTTTTTGACATTTTTGGCTGTAATTTTCCATTAGCTTGTGGAACATGGTTACACTTTAGAGAGTTTATGTCAAAAAACTGCATTTTTGAGGTTAGTAGCTCAAACGTTTGTATTTTTTACGTGACGAACTTGAAAAGTCTATGCATGTCTGTCATGTTTGTCTGTTTGCTCAATTGAAGCAATCTGGCAAGCTGTATTCTTTATAGCCACCTCACTCCAGTCTGTACTTTAACCCAGGGGTAGCAAGCAATCCGAAATAGAACTTTTTTGCAAGATCTCGATTTGACATGATCCTCCGACTGTAGTGTAACTAGAAGCCACCGTGCTATCGGAGGTTCAACGGTATTTTACGATGGTTTCGTTAAGAATGTAATCAAGCAGTTTTAATAACAAAGTTAGCCCCAGTCCCCACCACCAATACTAAGTTTGTAGTTAAGTTATATATCTCACGAATCTCAGTTATATATCGTGCAAGGGTGACTGACGCCATGTGTCATGAGCTTATCGCTCGATCTTTTTGGTCTATTAGCCCTGGTAGGAGCGCTACTTGTGACAAAGCAGTCCACGGAAATCCCGGATATTCTGGTTTTTTACCCAAGAAACCGGAAAACCCTTGATTCTGATGGAGTGGGGAGTGTGAACGAGCCCTCTGGGAGTAAGATGTAAGAGAATCAGGAATAGGAAACATCATGCCTAGATAATAGGAAGAGTACGACACCGTTCCCTTCTTCGTAGAAATAGCCTGTCAGATGCTCGGCACACTAAGGCCGAAATCTCGGGGAGAGGTTCACGGTTAAACACTGTGAATCATGTGTTTAAATGCGTTTTGAACTAAAATTAATCTGATTGGTTCGCCTAGCTTATTTTAAAATTACGTGTATAAAGCAACCCACCTGAGATCTAGGGAGGGGGCTCAGCTTAGCGTTGTTAAATGTGTGTTTATATGCATTTGAACCTAAATACATTTGATTGGCTACTTAGCTACCGTAACTCTAATCAGTACAGTTCAGGAGTAGCAAGCAGCTAATAGCCAATCAAATGGAGTTCAAACGCATATAAGCAACGCTAAGCTGAGCCGCTACAGTTACCTTATACACACAATTTTAATATAAGTTAGGCGAATGGCCAATCAGATTTATTTTAGTTCAAACGCATATAAACACATGGTTAACTGCTTTAACCGTGACCTCCCATACGAGATTTTGTCCTTAATCTGCCGAGTATCTGACCATTTCCACTCGGAAGGATACGGTGTAATATCTACTCTTGGAAATGTGGATAAGCCTAACATGGGAGTTCAGCTGATGCCCTGATGGTGTAGTAGTAGCACGTCTGCCTTGGTACCTGCCAGAAAGGCCTTGGTTTAAACCCCGGCTGGGTCAACTCTTTACATTCAATCCTGAATAAAAAGGCTGCACCTCCCTCTTCCCTTCTCCCATTTCGTTTCCTTCTCCGGTTTCGCGGGTACAAGGGTGCCTGACACCTCCCGTCTCTGGCTTATCTCTCGGTCTTCTTGCTCCACCAGCCCTGGTAGAATATACGTTTCCACTTTACTTTTTATTTAAACATCTCTAGAACATTCCTTGAAACCAGTTACATAACCTGTGTAGTCTGCTTTTGGCTAAAACTGTTGTAAATAAATAGCTAGTTAGAGGCAGTCAGCAGCAAAAAATTATGATACTATCATATTGCTTGATACTATTCTTGATCTCCATCCTAAGCCCTAGAAGTGCTATGTCTTGATCGATTACTGACTAACACTTTTTTGTTAAATTTCTTTGATAAGCAAGGGATTGCAAAAGTATATCTCCTTTTTGGTTAAAACATTGCTTACATGAGTTTTTGGATAGCATTGTATAGGACAGCAGGCACAGTAAAGATTGATAAGCCTGACATGGCAGTTCAGCTGATGTAGTGGTAGTCTGACCCCGGAGCAGGAGACCATGGTTTGAATCCCGAGTGGGCCTATTCTTTACTTTTAGTCATCAGTAAAAACCAAACTTTCCCTTCCCTTCCCTTCTTAGTCCTGGTTTCATGGGGGTACATAAGTGTAGGACGCTTTGACTGAAAGACACCACACTGACTTTTCTCACCGAAAACACCGGCTCTTATAGCCGCACAAATAGTAACAGTAACAATATGCAAATTAGCTTATGCAAATTAGTTTATCGTCAACAGCTTCCTTGCCCGAGTTTCACGAGCTTAGCAGGCCACACATAACAGTAAGGGTGCCTGGCGCCTCCCGTCTTGAGCTTGTTCACGGTTTCCTCTCGGTACACCAGCCATGGAGAAAAGTTTCAGCATAACACGGATCTGAATTTGTTGTTTAATTTAGCTTTATGCGGACTAGTTCCACCAGTTGATAAAGCTGCAAGCTAAATATCAGGCTTGTCCTCAGTTGACTAAAGTCTGGCTTACAATAGTTGTCATATGAACAAACAAAATGCTGGGATTTCTGAGGTATCACACTAATCTAATGAACTAATCGTTTCGAGTGGGTGGTTATTAATTTTTAGTGTCCCTTTCTAACTACCGTGGCAAGCAGCCGTTAACATGCAAGATGTATTTTATTTTGCATACTTCCCTCCTCATTGCTTAGCAACTGAGTATGCACAATATCTTTGGCTAGGTCTTGTACAGACAAAATCATGCACTTTTAAAGGTTATGTGCAATTTGGTGTCAAGTTCTGCACAAATCTTATGGCCATATAGCTGGCGTGGTGTGTGATCAGGTCAACATGTTACCTTCTGCTTAACTTCTAACGTGCATTCTGAAACTTCTTAAAAATAGGTGCAGAAAGGTGGTTCAAACTTTTGCCATTGAAACTTATATTGTTTAAAATCGTTCAACTGACGCATCAAAACCTGCTATGTACCGTTTCAATCAGGAGCACACACTAGAAACAAGACTTAAAATGTGTTTAGAAAACGTAGAAGAATTATGCTGAAAACAAAAGACAGGTTTGTCCAAGCGTGCAAGGATTAATCAGAATTGTTTGAGATTTTGTTTCCACGTTTCTGATTTCCCACACGGAAATGTCTTCATTTTCACCTTCACAATTTAACTTTTTTGCCTCATTTCTACATAGTAAACTACGACCAGGGCGATTCTTAGAATAGGTCTGAAAGCTGAAGCAAACTAATGGCGTATAGGGTTCTGTGAAACAGGCCCGGTTAGAGGCATAAAGGTTTGATGTTGTGTTTAACGCTTCCTCCAGAAATACTATGCCAAATCGACACCTTTTTATCCCGCCTAAAGGCGGGATAGCTGTTATTGAAACTATCGCCACATAAACTGCATCATCTCCGCACAGAAACTACTGTCTATGCTCAGCACTGGGGCTACCTTCAGCCTAAAGAGGATGCGGTTGATGAAATTAATCTTTTAAGATTTTTAACACAGTGCTTCTTAACACATGTTACTGCGCTAACGATGTACTTACGGCGCGAAATGAATTTTGAAAATTTTAATTGAACAGCCCTCTGCAATCAATCTTGAAGTCATTTCCTTGTGAACGTGCCGCCTTTGGTTGAAAACTTAGTTTGAATTCCTTTTGCCAAGGTCGGCACAATATGCAAATTAATCTTGCTAATCTTATGTCAGTTTAAGAGCAGTGACTGAAGGAGTGCAAGCGCATTTTTCTATGCAGCTGCAATTACTCAGCTTTGTCCTGCCAATTTTGCCGTATGTCACAGCGGTTTTCTATCAGTTCCGAAAGATCATCTTATATGTTATAAAGCATACAAGTATAACAAATACATAATGGCCTTATGATACCATATTTTAAGAAACTAAAATAAATCTGATTGGCCATTCGCCTAACATATATTAAAATTGTGTGTATAAGGTAACTGTAGCGGCTCAGCTTAGCGTTGCTTATATGCGTTTGAACTCCATTTGATTGGCTATTAGCTGCTTGCTACTACTGAACTGTACTGATTAGAGTTACGGTAGCCAAGTAGCCAATCAAATGCATTTAGGTTCAAATGCATATAAACACACATTTAACAACGCTAAGCTGAGCCCCCTCCCTAGATCTCAGGTTGGTTGCTTTATACACGTAATTTTAAAATAAGCTAGTCGAACCAATCAGATTAATTTTAGTTCAAAACGCATTTAAGGTTGTGGTATCGTTTACCGCACTGGTGTAGACTGAAAAATTTGTAATGGCAACCTATATATTTGATCTCTTTAATGCATTAGATAGCCAAAAACTTGCATATTCTCAAAAAATATAGCTTTCATGGTATAGTGGTAACTCACAAATTGGAAAAATTAAAATGAAATTTTGAACAAGGATTACTTGCGATTATATTACGTTAGAAAGCTAAAATTTCGTATGCAATGACAGAAATGTCTTGCCGAGGGTCATTTTTCAGCATTTTAGTTACTGTTTAGCATGTCGAAAGAAAACTGCCAAAAACGCACACTGACGCCATTTTTCAAAATTCAACAAGCGATATCTCAGTTGTTCTTGATTCAAACGGAAAACTAGGAAAAATGACCCTGCAACAGGTTTTGGTCAATTTGTACGTCAAATTTGAAAACACAATATTACTCGAAATGTGAGAAAACCTTGTTTTAAACATAAAATTCCTTCATTATTTAACGATCAACGTAATTGGTGCTTAGCTAAGTGCCGGCTTGCCATTACAAACGCGCAGCAGTGACCAAAAAGGATTGATGATTTTGTTATCGTTAAATAGTGAAACAGACTGGTTGGGGGCATAGGTGTAATGGGGGTGGGGGGTTTGGGGGGGTAACCCCCCCCCCCCAGGTTTTTCCAAACCCCCCCCTTGAAATTTTTGGGGGCCCCCGGCCCCCCCCCCCCCAACTGGGGGGGGGGGGGGTAGTCGCGCCGAAGGCGCGAAAATTTGCTAAAAATTGGGCATTTTTAGGGCAAATTTTGCACAATTTTTCAAAACAGTAAAAATTTTTGGCTTAAAGTGTTTATTATCGCGAGAAATACACGTTTATAACGGTTTTATGGACTTCTAGACTCAATATTGACCTTATTCTGGACTCAGAAACATGTTGGCAATCAAGTTTTCGAGTTTAAGAGCACTGTCTAATGTTAAAATTACTTGATGATTTGATGTTTTTCGGCATTAGCAATGGCTGAAAATGCGATTCTTGGCATAAAAATAGAAAACATTTTTTGGGGGAGGTTTGGGGGGGTCGTGGGGGGGTTTGGGGGGGTCTAAAAAGGGGCCCCCCCAAAATTCCGGGGAAGGGGGCCCCCCAACCCAAATCCCCGTTACACCTACGGTGGGGGAGGAAGAAAACGAGTGGGGAGGAGTTAGTTATTTCCATATATGTTTACGGACACTTTGGAAGTTGTGGGGGGGCCGAATAGCGTTATTTTATTTCTATTCCTCCTTCGTAATTTTACTCTCCCCCGCACTCTTCACGAGTAGAATATGTCTGAATGTTGCAGTTATGGGTTATTTTAATTTGCCAGTTATCCACAATCATTAAATATGCATGAATGAGTGACCTTAAACGAAAAATTCCATTTTCTGATAAATTTCGATTTTCGGCGGAGCAGATACAGCTGTTCGCTGTCCGCTCACCGAAAGTAATCTGGTTCAAGCCTAAAAATTTTAAAAATTTTGATTTTTTTAATTTCTCCAGTTTTTAGTGTGGATTGTGTCCACTCATATTAATAATGTTAAAAAAATTCGAAAACTACAAACAAATTGAAAAACTCGTTGTCACCATTTTTCGTCAAATATCGAATTTTGGTCGAAATAAAAATTTTTTCATACACGATTAAAAGTTTTATCAGCGTGATTGGGAACACTAGTAAGGTCATCAAGCGATATTTCAGGTTATTGGGATTATTTGCTATAAAGTTAGCTTTTAAAATACGGTAAACGATACCACCACCTTAAACACATGATTCACAGTGTTTAACCGTGAACCTCTCCCCGAGATTTCGGCCTTAGTGTGCCGAGCATCTGACAGGCTATTTCTACGAAGAAGGGAACGGTGTCGTACTCTTCCTATTATCTAGGCATGATGTTTCCTATTCCTGATTCTCTTACATCTTACTCCCAGAGGGCTCGTTCACACTCCCCACCCCACCAGAATCAAGGGTTTTCCGGTTTCTTGGGTAAAAAACCAGAATATCCGGGATTTCCGTGGACTGCTTTGCCACAAGTAGCGCTCCTACCAGGGCTAATAGACCAAAAAGATCGAGCGATAAGCTCATGGCGTCAGGCACCCTTGCACGATATATAACTGAGATTCGTGAGATATATAACTTAACTACAAACTTAGTATTGGTGGTGGGGACTGGGGCTAACTTTGTTATTAAAACTGCTTGATTACATTCTTAACGAAACCATCGTAAAATACCGTTGAACCTCCGATAGCACGGTGGCTTCTAGTTACACTACAGTCGGAGGATCATGTCAAATCGAGATCTTGCAAAAAAGTTCTATTTCGGATTGCTTGCTACCCCTGGGTTAAAGTACAGACTGGAGTGAGGTGGCTATAAAGAATACAGCTTGCCAGATTGCTGCAATTGAGCAAACAGACAAACATGACAGACATGTATAGACTTTTCAAGTTCGTCACGTAAAAAATACAAACGTTTGAGCTACTAACCTCAAAAATGCAGTTTTTTGACATAAACTCTCTAAAGTGTAACCAAGTTCCCCAAGCTAATGGAAAATTACAGCCAAAAATGTCAAAAACACGTCCCCCTTAAAAACCGGATTATACAAGTGACTATTGCTGCATATTTTAAACTATTTGTACAACATTTCATTTTGTCTGAAAAAGATGATACTTAGTTTATCAAACCTTACACCTAAGAACAAGAATCTGTCTTGAAATTCTACTTAATTACTCCTTTACAACAATAAACCTTTGTCTATAAGTTTACAACAGCACAGCACAGCCAACCTTAATGCGACAAGTCATTGCAGTGTCACTGATTACTCCGACGAAACTACATAAATGGAACGACATAAAATAACTAATATAATTTTATGAACTACGAGTCTGTTTCATAAAACCATTCAACGTTCAGTTGTAAAAACTCGAATGCACGTAAAGGGTTATGCAATGCGCACTGGTACATGTTAAGACATTTCGTCATAAACTTTGGGAAAGAAGAAGAAGTATGCATTAGTGGGCAGAATCTTGTATGACTTACATGGTATGACTTAGGTTTACAGAAAGTGTGCCGTGTTTGACAGCACTTTGTTCGCTACAGTTATCGTGAAGAAGCGAGCCCATGAGAGTAGGGTGCTAGTGATGTTTTAGTCACTGAAACCACAAGTACATAATAACTAAGAGTGTGACAAGAGTTACGTTCTTAGTAATTAAGCTTGCGACATGATCTGCACGATAGGTAACGACTGATCCCCCACAAATTAGACCCATCACTTCAAGGAAATTTGCACGCTATGTATTTTTGTGCGCTGAAGCTCCCAACGGACGCACATTGAACCAACTGACTAGTGTATTTTTTAGCTTTAGGCATAGCGTGCAAATTTCTTTGAAGTGATGGGTAATTTGTGGGTTAGCTGTTATCGTACAGATCATGTCCCAAGCCAAATATGTAACTATAAGAGCGTGACGCTTGTCACACTCTTTAGTTAGTATCTACTCTTGCTGAAACTGAAACTAAAATGAGCTACTGAAAAACACAATGGGGTAATACTCTTCTTTGCTGTCATTGAGCAATGATCACCTGACTCCTTTTCGGCTGAGTTTTGTACGCGGTACACGAAACCTCAGTCCAGTAAGTCCTGAAACCTGCTCACTCGTATGGACTTGAGCTGCAACCTGCAAGTGAGGAAATGATAAAATTTCGGTAATAGTTCGAAAATACTACGAAAACCGCTTCACACCAGTCACTGAAAGTCGGAAAAATTGGCGAAGAATGCAAGAACGACGTCACAGAGCACAATGAAACTTCGTAAACATCTGCAGACTTTCTTTTGTAACCGACTTAAAAGGTTGGAAAGTTTGCTCAACTTCATTGAAAAAGGGGAGCCCTCCCATAAAGTGAATACGATTGAATAGATCTCAGAATAATTGAAGTTAAATTAAGGCAGCTATAACCCAATTTCATAGTTGAAAAATTGTCTCTACAAACATTAGTCCTATATTTCTACTCAGGGTTTTCAGTTTGCAGTTTCAGTCCCCCCGCCAGTTTTAGTCTTGAAACTAGCAAACCCTGTAGGTGTTTTTTCTGCATTTTCTGAGAAATCAAAAGTGTAATGATTTTGTCAAAAAGGTCACAGTTAATTGTTTTAGCAGTAATTGTGCAGTAACAAGAAAGGAATTTAGTTCAGACCCATCTTTGGGCACAAAAAATAACAGTTCTACGTGATTACACAGCTACTGAATTTTCTCAAAATAAACAAGTGACGTAACAGATGAGAGATTAAACTGTCAGTATGGCTAAGTTTAGCGACAAACACTCATACAGTCTGTTACTGTCACCAATGTTACGGTTTTAATTGTGGCGCCAGGCCAACCCCACTGAGACACGGAACCTCTCTCTTTGCTACATACAGTAAACTATTGTTGCTCGCATCTGATGTGATGTAATAGAAAAACTGAACAAAAATGTGTGGGGGTCTTGCATCGATTAACCCACCTCCAAAACTCAAAATCCCGAAAACTTGACCGATTGACCTGAAATTCGGCTCGGTCTTCGACAATGTACGACAATTTAAATCTTGGCAAGTTAATCTTCGACAATTTAAATATCGTAAGATTTGACTTTTCCGATTCGCAAGGGGAAGGACCAACAAACAGTGAAACATTTTGGTTATCAATTTTTCTGAATAGCCATGAATATTGGGCACGAATCTGAGCATAGTTCGGTGATACTAATATGAAAGAAAGAAGAAAGCCATGTAGTGCCGAAGGAAAGGACCGAAAAATTCGAACCTCCGGTGGGACTCGACCCCACGGCAATGCGCCGACTAGGCGAACGCTCTGCCAACTGAGCTACGGAGGCACAGTCTCATCCAGCTATACCAGAGCTAGTGTACCAATGTACATGACTTTCACTACGTGAACCCACGTATGTAGCAACAAAGTCACACCTGTGTGTAACTGTCGCAAAACTTATCCGATTTTGTTTAAATTTGGTATAGATGCATTTGAATACATTTCTGATCGATCTGCAGCAAAATTTTAACATTTGTAATAAAAATGAATATTTTGTCATGTGGATTTGTTCAATAAAAGATCATATTTGTATTTCAATCCAAATCGGCCGGCGCGCCAACCAATGAACGCAGTTTAGGACACGACATGACCAAAAACGACGTCTTTAAGCAATCTATCCGAGTAATAAGCGGCTTCAAAATAAACTAGAAAAGGCTAACTATGTGATGAACAGTTTTGGTCTCTTAGGGAGTTTCGATCTTGGATTCTGCTAGAAAACGGGATGGAATCTGTGGAATGAATGTGTCCGATTGCCATTGTATTTGTATCCTTAATTGTTGCCATAGTTAAGACATGAATTAATTCGGAAAATTAAATTTAAATTTAAATTAAATTTCAAATTTAAGTTGGGTTGTTTCGCGCTGGCAGTTAACTTTTACTAATTATGCTGTTGCGGGACAGCTAGGTAGAGGCCCGTTGGGTGCCGCTCCCCAGGCGGATTGGCAGGTGTAGAACGACTGTCAATGATTAGTGCAGAGCACGGTCCACTCATTAATTTAAGTTAATTAAAGGGATTCTGCTATTATGGCCAAAACAACCCAACATGGTCAGGAAAAAGACCAGTGTTCGCTCACTGTACCTCGATATGCAATCAAAGTTTACCATATATGGAGAGATCAAGACCTGCACATGCGATTTATGAAAGAAAAACAACCTATTCTGTGGTTCGTTTTAATTTTACAAACCATTTTCAAACTTCATATGGAGATTACGAAGTTACTTTCAGGTTTTGCCCATATCAGTGGTTTTCGCTTAATTACTAGTTAATTAACATTACTAACTAGTATAATTTTTACATCATTAAAACCGGCAAGCTTTGATCTTTCAGAATATCCAAAAATATTTACCCTTTCTGTGGTTCGTTTTCATTGTACAAGTCGATTTACGAGCCACATACTGAAGTTTAAGTTGGCCTCCAGATTTGGGTGGTCACAGTGTTTTTAATTATAGTTTCATGTTAATTAACATCAATAATTAGGTTGAAACATTTATAAACAAACTCAGCAGGTCTTTCTCTTTAAAATAAGCCCAAAATAATTGGTGCTTCTGTGGTTTGATTTTGCAGTAGACTCGATTTTCTGACCTAACCGGGAGAGCTCGGCTCGTCCCTCAAGTATTGTGATCATTAATAGTTTAAACTTCATTTTAAGCTTAACTTAAGTTTATATTTAATGAAGATGATTCATATTCTAGCTAAGTAATTAATGAAAGTTAAATTAGTTAAGTTTAAAGTTTAATTAAGTTAAGTTTCTATTGGTTTTAAAGCAAAAGGGAAGCTCGGCCTGCCCTTTCACTGAACTTAACTAGTTTTGTTTAGCTAGTGTGGAATTCTTTTCAAGTTCTTCTCTTTTGTAAGTTTTGGTTTTGTAATTTAAGGGAAGACTTTTATGTCTTCCCTTATTGCCAATTTCGAGTAACAGATGTCGTTTCTTCTGTAACGGTACAAATTCTCCGCTCTTTGAGTCCAGCTCGGCTGAGACTCAAAGGCAAAAGAAAAGAGGGGAACTGATAAAAGTTTAAAGGAAGTTTTATCTTTTAATTCATGTCTTAGCTACTTGATTGTTGTATTTTGTATTGTGTATTGTATTTTGTAAGAAGCTCGTACCTATTAAATTAGTTAATTAATTTTACCTGCCTAATCAGCAGTCACTAAATATTAATTTAGGGGACCCTCTGGTCCAGGTTGTAACAGGGTTGCGTCTTGTTTTTCTCGCCCGAGTGCGTTTGTACGTGTGTTAATCTTTTCCATTAATTTTACAATAGGGGAAAGGGATTAGTTTAATTGCCCTTTCCCCTGTAATGTAAACACTTGAGAGCCCGCCGAAAGTTATTTTATGATTGCACTAAGTATGACCCAATCAGAATCATTTAGTGAGCGCTGTAGGGAATATACATATCCCCTTACAAATATCCATGTTATGTGTGTACGCTCAATGCAGCCTTTTCGCCTAGCTAGTCACTGGCTTGACGCCACGTGTTAGACTAGTTAGTCGGGGAAAGGTTGGGTGTGTTGGGCGTCCCCACTATTGGGTATTTCCTACTGGGAGGGTAGGTGTTTACTTCCTATTGGTTGGGGGGAATTCCTAAGCCCCGCCCACCTGGGGGGTCTCTCTAAAATTCCCCACAACACGTTGGTTGTTACTTTTCTGCCTTGCTGAATAGTCGGGTCTCCCCAACTATTCTTTGCGCTCCCCCCGCTTGCAACCCACTCCGCTCCTGCAGGTACGTTGGCCAGCGGGCCGTATTTACTGTGTGTAATTACTGTACGTCTGTGTTAGCTTAGTGTGCCGGCCTTGCGCCTATATATTATTCTGTAATAAATATTCTCTGTATTTGTTCCAACTAGGGCTAGTTAGGGTGAGTCTAGGTAGCATACGTAGTAATTTATAGATTTACTATCTATTGGCGAGGCTTCCCCAGGACTGGCTCTCCCCAAGCCAGGTGTGTTATCCATTGTGGGCGCAATCCTAGTAGTGGCTTGCACTGTTCATTCGGCATTCCCGCTACATTAGTCCGCCAGGAGAACGAGCCTATTCTGCTCTGATCTTTGATTTGATCTCTTCATCTGAAGAAATAGAACCTTGCGTTCGCCTGGAACTTGATTTCCTGGACTTACCTTGGTTCCGAATCTGAATTTCCTGACCAGATCTGATCTCATCAATTGAAGAGACAGAACCTTAGCGTTCGTTTGATTTGCGCCATCTACGTATCTACGTGCCTACCTACGATTTTTCCCTTAGCCTTAAACGGCAAGTCTGAAGCGCCTGGCTTTTCCTGGGGTGTAAGTTTTTGGCCTCATACGTACTTTATTGATTTTTTTTTCTCCCCCCTTTAAGTTTTCTGAGCGTGTCAGACACACCAAGCCTTAACGGCCAGTGACCTTTTTTCAATTCTGTTAGGCCTGTGTTTGTTTAGTTAGGCGGAGTGTGTGTCTAGTGTACGTACGTCCTACATTAGTCTGCTCGTGTTAGGCTATTTCTCTTTATAATTGGGGTATACGTTGAGTTAGAGTAGGGACATTTTTCTGGGATTCTAAGATAGGTATAATTTCCTTTAATTTACCGTTATTTTAACTTTTACAATAATTTTTTTTCTCGTGTTATTTTAACTGTATTTTCATCTTTTGTACCTGTCTAATTTTATTTTCTCTTTCAGGTTAACTTGTCCCTAATTTTATAATAATTATTCATTAATTCCTTCGTATACTTTAATTTAAATAACTTTCTTTATTCAAATTTGGGTACGTACGTATATAAATTCCTTGTTTTTCTCAAGATATTTTCAGCTCAGAAGTACTTTTTCTATGGAGAATATCACTGAACGTCGGGCATCCAAACGTCTCCAGGAAAAGGCCTTGCGCCATGACACTACAAATACAAGAAGGCATGGGACCTGTGATTCTACCTGTGTAAGTTGCCCGTCCATGCGACCTAAGTCAAATTCTGTTCACGGGGCGCCCTCCAAACGAGTAAGTAAGGTAAAGGGGCGCCCCCGAGCAGATTCGTTGCCTTCGAAGCAGGTCTTGACGACCGAAATGGTTCATAATGATGAAGAAGAATCCACTGAAGAACGTCGTCCGTCAGATGCATCAAATGGATCATTGGAGTTTGGTTCTGGTCCTCCAGTTTTCAACTTAGAAGATGAAGAAACAGCCCTAGACGGGCAAGAAGCTGCAAACCTGGTTCATTCTGATCCATCCATTGCTCAGTCTTCTGCTCAGGCTGGGCCTAGTCGTCATCATCACGTCATTCTGGAGCGTCCATTACCTCCCCTGACCTGGAACCTGACTGTCGACGAACCTAGTCCATCCGGACCGGGCTTCCAACAGAGCCCCGGGGACCAGACTGTAATTTTCCGTGACGCTCTTATGACCGAAGCGTCAAACTCTTTACGTCTGTCCCCGGAACCTACCTTGCTGTCCGTTGGTAACCTGGACCCGGGTGAACTTTTTGATCAGGGTGGACAGTTGGTCCGGGCGGTGTCCCAGAACTCTGGAATGCCGAACCTGGATCTAAATTTTTCATTTGATCCATTTTCGGCCGATTTGACCATTACGAACAATTGGACCCTCTCGGGCGAACATCGTTTGTCCTGGGACCCAACTGACTGTGGAGGTCGCTGGTCGTCGGTCAATTCACCGGTGGTCCACAACCCGCCCCTTGGCGCTAATTTGGGACCGACAACCCACATTCGTCCGGTCTATGACACTTCGCTGACCGTACGTACGCCACTGTCGGCGTACCGGGGAGCACTCTCTCGGTTCCAGCGGCAGATTGGAGCCCCTTTTGTCATGACTGTCAACTCTCACTCTTTGAGCAACCGTCAGCCAGGTCGGCATAGACTTAGTACTCCGTTGCTCTCCTCCTCACCGTTATCTCGACGATTGCGGCGTCCTTTGGCCTTGAACTTTGGAGATCGATCTGGCCACGCGCTGGCCAGACCCAGGTTCTCGTCTGAATCGTCAGATGAGGGACAATCCATGCCAGCCTGTCCGGCTCCCACGTCCCCGATCTTGCCTACGATTCCGGTTCGGCCCGCCATTATGGTCAATATGGTTCAGCTGACCCCCGAGACGGTAAAAATGCTGAACGATTATGTTAAATGGTTCAAATCGATCAACACGTTTAAGGGCAGAAAGAGCACGTTGGCTCTATCAACGTGGCTCGGAATGTTCGAAAGCACCTGGAATGCCAGTGGTGCTCCGGACGCCCTTAAGCGGCCATTATTATGGTATTTGCTCGACGACTCCATCAAACAGGACCTGAATGAACAGCCAACCGACTCGTATGATGAACTTGTTTCCGTTTTGAAACAGTTCTACGAGCCAATCGCGAAGACGGCTGACCAGTACGCCCGCGAATTCTTCGAGCGAAGCCAGCGGACGTCAGAGTCCAGCCGTGAATATCTGAATGAACTCCGTACCTTGGCTTGCAAGGGTTTTCCTAATGAACAACCCAAAGTTCGGGAACTGAAGATCGTAGAGCGAGCTTCTCGCGGTCTCAAACCTTCATTGCGGTCCAAGGTGGCAAGCTCATTCGCGGATGCTTGTCATTGGGAATATAAGGAGCCCAACGACATCATTACGAGAGCGGTTCGTATCTTGCAGATGGTTGAGGACGGCGATCCACAAGCGCAATTGGATGCGGTCAGTGCGCTTTCGAACGACCATGCTGTGGACGATTCGAAGATAGAGGCATGCCCTCAATACGTACGAGAATTGCAACGACAGATGCAAGATCTGCAGAACCTGGTGATCCAACAGACCGGTGCGTCTTCTCCTCCCGCGGCCGAGGGGCAGCTGCCGCCTGTGTCTCGTTGGACGATCCCAGCCTAGACGGCCTGGATCCTGATGATCTATGTATGTTAGTCGCCCAGCAATCAAGAGGTAATTCTGGCACGACTGGATGGGCTAGAGATCCTCGAGATCAACAAAAGACGGTTTCATGTCTGTATTGCGGGACACAGGGACATCACTGGATGAGGTGTGCCCACTATAATCGCTCCGTTCGAGTCTGGGGGTCGAACCCACTTCGCGGCGCGATGTTCCGTAATCCCCGGTTTGGCACCCTGGTATTTCCGGACACCTCGACGGAGAACCCGAATTCTCCGCCTGTCAAATCGGGTGGACGTGATTCCTCTAGCCGCGGTGGTGGCGGTATTAAGAAGTTTTACGGCAAGAAAAGCTCCCGGCCTGGTGGGCAAGGTGGCAAGGGAGGATCCGGGCAAACCTCAAATTCGGACCAGGGAAACGAGTAGTGGGGGAGCGGGATTGTGACCAGTCCTCGCTCCCTCCTCAGGTTAACTTGGTCTCGTTTACTGGTGGGCCCTCAATGGTTCCTCTGTCTCCCACCTTCCCGTACCCACAGGAGTCGCCTTCACGTAAAGGTGGACGGTCTGCTCTATTACAGGGGCAAGTGTTTATGTTGACGGACAATGACTCCCTGCAAGACTTTTCTGATTCATCATCGCACTTGGAGGGTAGCCTAAGCGGCTGGTCCTGCATGATGGGTTATCCTCCTCATGAATGTCAACATTGTGCCTGTGCGACTGGGGTGGTTCCTAGCGAACCTATTGGACCAGAGGAACCTCCCACCCCTTTACGACAATTCGAGAAACGTGGAAAATCAAAAAAATCAAAGGGCAATGATTTTCCTGGTCAAGACACACCCCCTGTGTCTAAACACCAGCCGGACAGTACGTCCAAGCAGTCGAAGAAGTCTCGACTGTCGTTATCTGTTGGGACTCAGGTTTCTTCCCTACGTGGCGAGCTGTCCTTACAACAAGCCACCCGAGAAGACCTTCCTGCGGACTTGTCGATGTCGAAACCCACGAAGAAGGGTCGGTCTCGTGATACGAGCCCCGGGGACCCCCCTTCGTCTGGTTCTCGAACTAGAGCCCAAGCGGCCAATTCGAAAACGAAGAGCTTGAAGGCTGACAAGAATCAGCTTCCGAAATTGACTCTTCGTAGATCCAGTGATGGTCAGTGGCAAAACCCGGAGGTGAAAGTGACTCCGCCGTCACCAGATCCTTCGAACCCTAATTCTCCTGCCGAAAGCCCGCCGATACTGGACCCTTGTGACCTAGATGCCGACATGCTATTGGCATATTGGGACAATTTGGTCGACGCTCATAACGAGTTCCGTAAGGAAGCCCGTAAACTCGAGAATTCCAGCAAGCGGCTCAAAGCGGCAGCTCATATTGCTACCGAACATTTAGCCCAACGCATGGATGAATTTGAAGAAATCCTGGAATCCTATCTGCAGAAACCCAAAGGGTTCACGGCAGCCGACTTGGCTGTTTTGGGCGATACTGAGAGCGCCGAATCCGACCCATCGAACCAGGGTCAAGCTGAAGCTATTTCGGACACTGGTCAGTCGACATCGGTGATACGTACACAGAAGCAACCTATGGTGAGCGATGAGTTGCTGGCCTTGTCGGACGGTATACGTAATGCCGTCCAGCAAGTCGTCGCCGGCGAAAGTGTCTTCTATGTCGAAAAATCTACGAAGATTGCCTTATTCCATGCTCCGTACGTACTCGTCCATGTCGGACCGGTGGCAGCCTTAGCGCTGGTGGACACGGGTGCGACTGTGTCACTCATCTCCAAATCATTCTACGGAAAGATCAAGGACTATGTGAAGACCCCTCTGGGCGTTACCTCGTTGTCATCTATTTCAGCCGCAGGTGAAGGCAACCAGTTGACAATCCTTGGTCAGTGCCAAATAACTTTGCGTATGAAGAATCTACAGACGACCCACCCGTTCTATGTGGTTCCTACCCTTCAACAGGAGGTCCTCCTCGGATTTGACTTCCTGTCCGCACTGGACTTCACGGTTCACCCCCGTGGTGGTTACATTGAGACATCGGCAGCAACCGGTGACCGTGTGTTGTTTCTCAACCGGACTGAACTGCAAGCCATCGCGACGGCTTATGGCATTGAAGTGACCTCTGCGGTAACCTTATGTGTTCGGGAAGGAACGCGAATCCTACCGGCACAGGAGCGCTTTGTCCCAGTTCGGGCCGTACTGAAGAACGGTTCCTATATGGATACGTCCATGATCGTCTACTATGAACCTGACACGGATGTGATTGAGAATCGCGGTGTGTACCCCCAGCCTGGAGTCCTCGAGGTAACTCCCAAGGTTACGTATATTCGGGTATACAATGGGGGCGACCGAATTATCGATTTGCCCAAGGGCGCCAATTTGGGCCAAGCAGTCCCCGTAGCTCAGGTGGATGAGCTCTCTCAAGTGGCATGCGTGATCGAGGGTGGAGCCCCATTGCCCTCGTTTTACCAGCATCTCCGCTGTCGGCTGGACCACCCGGCGATGCAGACGCCCGGTGACCGTCGTGGATCCCGAGAAGCTAGTAGACCTAGTCCTAGCTTGCGCAACTCGGATGTCCAGACTGTCCAACCTCATGAGATGCGCAGAAGTCCTGTTCAGACCGAGTCCGCGGAATTTCGCCAGAAGGATCAGGAAAATCCACTAGAACAACCGATCCCCAGCCAATACGGCACAGACAACATTGATCACGGAACTGATCTGGAAGAACACTTCTACGGAGAACCGAAGACCGACCCTCTTACGCCGGGCATCGGTCAGTCTCCGGAAGAAAAGATACGGTATATTGAAGCTAATGTCGATTTTGCCAACATGGACTGCTCAGACGAGCTGAAGCAACAATTCAAAGATTTGCTTCTCGAATTCTACGATATAATTGCCCGCCCTGGAAATCCAGGTCGGACAGACGCTGAACACCATGTCATTGACACTGGAAAAGAGCGTCCTATCAAAAGTCGACCTTATCGTATGAATCCTCACCAGAAGGCCGAGGTCGAGAAGCACATCAAGTCGATGCTGGAGGAAGGCGTTTGCGAACCCTCTGCTAGTCCGTGGTCATCACCTTGCATCCTCGTCGGCAAGAAGGATGGTACCACGCGGCTGGTAATCGATTATCGAAGGCTCAACAAGGTCACGAAGAAGGACAATTACCCTCTGCCAAAGATCGACGAGATCATGGATCAACTCAAAGGTACAGCCATCTTTTCGTCAATAGATTTGGCTGCCGGTTATTGGCAGGTAGAGGTAGATCCTCAAGACCGGGAGAAGACAGCATTTGTTTCACATATGGGTCTTTTCCATATGAATGTGATGCCATTTGGACTCTGCAACGCCCCAGCCACGTTTCAGCGACTCATGGAGAAAGTCCTCACTGGTTTGCCCGTCTATATCGACGATGTTCTGATCCCGTCGCCGGACCTGTCATCGCACCTGGACATGCTCCGGATAGTGTTCCAGAAGCTCCGCGACAATGGGTTGCGGATCAAACTGAAGAAATGTTCTTTTTCTTCGGAAGAAAGTCCCTTTCTTAGGGCACATCATATCACAGGAGGGGATTGCTGTCGATCCCGACAAAGTGGCGGCTGTGGCGAAACTGCCAGCTCCTGTTGATGTGAAAGGCGTAAAATCGTTTCTGGGAATGAGTGGCTATTATCGGCGATTTGTTCCGAATTATGCAAAAATTGCTGCCCCCTCACGGAACTCCTGAAGAAAGATGTCGCATTTCGCTGGTCCACCGCTCGTCAGCAGGCATTTGATACTTTGAAAAGGATCCTAACTCAGGCGCCGGTTTTGGCTTATCCGGACTTTGATAAAGTCTTCATCATTTCAGTGGACGCCAGCCATAACGGCCTGGGGGCTGTTCTCGAACAGCCCGTATCTGTGCCTCGCAGCGCCAAAAACCCGGGAGTGGCAAGGACTGTGGTGACTAGACCTGTGGCTTATGCCAGTCGAAGTCTCACTTCCTACGAGAGACAATTATTCTGCAACGGACCTGGAGGGAGCCGGAGCAGTTTGGGCATGTCAAAAGTTTCGGCACTATGTCTCAGCCAAGCTATTCATAATTCGAACAGATCATATGGCGGTCAAGGACTTACTCAGTAATCGGTCCGTTTCGGGTGCTGGTCGTCAGGCTCGGTTCGCCTTACGATTACAAGAGTTCGATTTCATTATCGACTACAGGCCAGGGCGCGAAAACGTAGTCGCAGATGCATTATCGCGTCTACCATCGCATGAAAAGCCCACCGAGCTAGAAATGGATCTGACCGACGTCATGTACCCACCAGCCGCCAACGCCATAACGTCCGAAGCGACGGTAGCCACCTGGAAACGCGAGCAACGGGCAGACCCTGAATTCAGGCCTCTGTTCGATCTCATTGAACGACAGGTTCAACCGGAGGATCCTCAGGAATCGGTGCTCCTGAAAAAGCTTCGGCCAATCTACTTCATCCAAGATGGATTGCTGTTTCGATGGCATCTTGATGAGAGGGGTCGTCGTCGGGGCAATGCCTTCAAGGTAATTGCGGTCCCTCAGTGCTATCGTGAAATGATTATGGATGAGGTACACTCTGGCTTCATGGTTGGCGATCACCGCAGCCACAAAGCCGCCTATGCGAGTTTAGCTTCGCGCTATTATTGGTCGACGATGGCGCAAGATCTCGCCGAATACATCCGCACATGCAAAATATATGCTATACTCAATCCAGGGCCTATGCGTCCGCAGGCTGGATTGCAAAACGACATTCGTGTCCACCGTCCCCCGAACTGGTCAGTCTTGATGTTATGCATTGCACTAAACCCGACGCTCCGTGGTAATACGTGCATTCTTGTAATCGTGGATCACTTTACCCGGTATGCAGAAGCCTTTGCGATGCCTAACGAAACGGCTGAGACGGTAGCCTACTACTACTTTAACGGTTTTTGTAGCAAGATGGGCGTGCCCTCTCACCTATTATCTGACCGTGGGACGAACTTCTTGTCGAAGTTATTTACCGCTCTGGCGAGCTTAGTGGATCAAAACTGCAACGAACAACATCTTATCATCCGCAGGCTAACGGAGTTGTCGAAAGGCTGAATAAGACTCTCCGTACCATTTTCAGCAAATATGTGGATGCTTACCAGACCAATTGGGATGACCATTTGCCGTGGGCGCTTTGTGCTATACCGGACGTCCATTCATAGTTCTGTGGGGGATAGTCCCCATTTCCTCATGACCGGACATGATCTACGTCTTCCATTGACACTTTCTTTGACGGTCGAAATGATGAAGTAGTACAGAACTTTGATCAGTACAAGCGTTCACATCTGTCAGCCCTCTTATCGGGCGTGGTCTGCAGCACGCCAGGTGCTGGAAGCTATCGGCGCAGAAAACCCGTTTAGCCTTCGCTAAGAAGGTGAATCCGATC
>JASAND010022935.1:0-15927 GCA_030248195.1 Trissonchulus latispiculum
TTTCAGTCTTTCACAAATCCTACGAAATGGTTTTGATAACATTCTTCCGTATACCAGTAACGATTGCAGCGGTCACAAAAGGGGTGACGACCAGGAATCGGAGTTTCAAGCATATTTTTACACTGGGCATGGTGACAGAAGCAACAACCGAAGGAACATTTATGAGTAGCCCGGGGCTCGTGGAAACCCATCTTACATTTGGCGCAGTAAGATTTGGTATTCAGGAAGGCAGCCATTTTTGTGATCACGTCAAAATGGCCTCCATATAAGAGCAAATTTATCTGTTTATCTTTATAAGGGCCGGAAAATACATTTTTCGAATTCTTAATGAAGGCCATTGAATTTTGAAAGTCTGAAAGCAAAGTCTGAATGACTGAAACATCATTAACAAGAAAGCCAATGGCTTCATTTCAGATTACACGATTCTTGTAAATGACGAACTTTGTCCAACCTCATAGGGCATTTCTGATCCATTCTTATAAGTTTCTTTAAGGTAGGGTCTTCAGAGCGCTTACCCAGATTGGGCTGGTGCAGGTTAGAGTTTTTGCTAACTTATGTTCCACAATCCCGGTTGCCACGACAACGGCGTGAAGCAAACAATTATCTTCTTCATTGACTTGAATAACACATTTCTTTTGTTTCAACCACTGGGGTAAGTCTATGATACTTCGCGTGTACTGATTACCAACATTTCGTTTCCCACGACCTGGTTCTGGCATCTTGAATGTGGGTGAGGGTTAACTCGAACGCCAGAATCGAAGGAAAAGTTTGGTAGGATTGAAGAACTTTTCTAATGTTCTCAGAATAAAGTCTGTAGAATAATCATCCAGTGATCTGACTGGGACGACGATTGGAAAGTCCAAGCTAGGAGATTCTAGCAGTATTTTAATTTTTTCGTGTGGAAGGGCTTGTTGAGTAATCAAAGCAATAACTTCGTCAAGTGTTTCATGAAGGATGATAAGTGCTTCGTCAAGAGACGGGCTGTCCATAGACTTGAAACGCAGGCTAAAGAGAGTATCTGTGGTCTGAAAACGTTCGTTGGTAGAAGAACGAAGTTTTGACAGAGTAAAGTAACGACCGACCTTCAGCGACGTCTCTAAAGTATCTTCAGATTGGATATTGACGGAAGAAGGCAATTTATTGGTTTCGGGAGAGGCGCTGGTGCCTGCACCGGTTTGGGTAGGGAATTGAGGCTGACTGGGAGCAGGTGGATCGATCAACGAATGTCTAAGTCTTATATGATTGTGCAGATTGGCTTCTCGAACAAATATTTTGGAGCATTGAGGGCATCCTCGATTGTGTTGCTGCTTTAAATGTTGTTTGAGGAGGTCACAGCAGCTGAATTCTTCTTTGCAATCTTTGCACACGAACTTCACCAAAACAAAATGAAACAAACTAATGAAACATGGAATATTGACATAGTTTAAGTATCAGTTAAAGTTTGATGTACCAGAGCTGGGAGACCTGCTGGTACGAGACTACTGCCGTGGAGAGTTTAACGGCCTAAGTAGTAAAGGATCGCCGGCGAGAAATTTACAAATTAATTGCAATACGGAGACATATGCTTTATGTTTTTTTCTTAGTTATCTTAATTAATGATCAAGTGACAACGACAGTTTGTGTTCAGGTGTGAAGGAGGCATTAGTGCTGTTATGTGTGACATCATGGGTTGAAAAAATATACAATATACGGGTGCTCTGACATGATTCGTTGGTATATAGGGGAAATTAATACAGCAGTTTAAATGTGTTGATAACTCGAAATAGCAGCACTCACATAATTGGCAGTGACGTCAACATGAGAGGTTGAGGCAGAAATGCTTCTTTGAAACTGTAGATGGCGCTGTGAGCGGTGCTGGTCAAGTTCTTGCATGGAGTTGAACCCATCTCCACAATGATGACATTTATAATTCATCTAAACAACCAAAAATAGATAAAGACCAGAAAAGCAAAGGAAAGTGAAGCATACTTTAAAGTTGAAATAAATTTTAAAGGGGTACGGCATGAAAGGAAAACCGGAGACAATAATACAACTATATTATAAATACAAATAATGTAGTATAAAATTAGTGAAAATAACTAAGTATGAAAAGACTAAAATTACCTTTAACACTTGAAGGCAAAAGTTGCAATATTGATGATATATACAGGACAGCGAAACGCGGTAAAGCAAGCATTCAAGTTGAAACAAAAGCTTTAAAAGAATAATATTGCAAATGGGGTCTTCTTTTAAAGGATGCTTAGAGACTTACAGCTGCTTCCTTAAAAAGTAAACAGCATTGATTCTAGTAAAAGTTAAAGTGGAAGCCCTTATTATTATTTTACTAAGAAAAGGGAGCTACATTTAGCTGCATTTAATATTTCCAATTAAATACTATCGGGGGCGGCGCGGCGGGGGAAAGATGATTACGTAATCGCTGCACGCCTGCGCAATCAGCGCAGCTGATTGCGCCTGCGGGCAGTGTGACACAATTAATCTGGTTTATTCTAGTAATAATTCCAGGAATTATGACGCCATCAGTAGTTAGCTAAGCATAAGCTAGGTATGCAGTTGATTGTCTATCACGTGATACAAGAGGGTATTAAGCTGATTGCGTCATAACCTGTTGCTGCTGACTAGCTAGGGTTATCTACGGGCAGATGCTTATTCTTTTAAATTCAAGGAATTATTACGTCACCAATAGCTAGCTACGCGTTAGCTAGGTTTGATGTTGGTTGTATGTCACGTGATGGAAATTAAGCTAGTTACGTCATAACCTGTTGCTGATGATTAGCTAGGGTTATTGATTAAAAAGGCCCTTGCTATAAGACGAGAAAAGCAGACATATCATCGTGTATTAAAAATATTGATTGCATCGTTCAACACATGATCATATAGTTTCTAGGGGCGAAGGGGGGGGGGGTTATACTACTTACGTTTATGGAGTAATTTCACGTCAAAGTTGAGATTTCATGTGTTAAACATAGGAAATTAGAAAAGTTGTCACTTTTTCACGTGCGCCAGAGAAATCTCACGAATGACAAAATGGATCCATTCAAGCTTTATATCATATTAATTCCATGTTTCCATACTGTGATTTGTAGGAATTAGAATTTTAAATTAGGTCTTTAAAAAATTTTAATGAATTTTTGAAGTATTAAAATTTGAACTGATGCGAAATTTTAATACTTCAAAAATTCATTAAAATTCTTTAAAGACCTAATTTGAAATTATGATTCCTACAAATCACAGTTCAGAAACATGGAATTAATATGATATAAAGCTTGAACTAATCCATTTTGCGTGAGATTTCTCTGGCGCACGTGAAAAAGTGACAACTTTTCTAATTTGCTATGTTTAACACATGAAGTCTCAACTTTGACGCGAATTTACTCCATAACCGTAAGACTAACAACTTTAACTTAGGTCTTTAAAAAATTTTAATGAATTTTTGAAGTATTAAAATTTGAACTGATGCGAAATTTTAATACTTCAAAAATTCATTAAAATTCTTTAAAGACCTAATTTGAAATTATGATTCCTACAAATCACAATTCAGAAACATGGAATTAATATGATATAAAGCTTGAACTAATCCATTTTGCGTGAGATTTCTCTGGCGCACGTGAAAAAGTGACAACTTTTCTAATTTGCTATGTTTAACACATGAAATCTCAACTTTGACGCGAAATTACTCCATAACCGTAAGACTAACAACTTTAATGTTAAAAACTCGTTAAAATATACCGTTTGCACAATAAAATATGTAAAAATCAGCGAGATCGGAGAAAGTAGAAAAAATGATCAAAAAAACGGACCCCCTCCTTAAATACATAAATAAAATAAATTAATAGATAAACTAAAATAAATTATTAAAATAATTAAATTATTTAATTATTATTATTATTATTAAATTAAATTAACTTAAAATTAAAATATTATTTATTATTATTTAAAATTAAATAAACTTGAATAGCTTGACCTTTATTTGCAACTTGTCCTGCTAATCCGGGTACAGCCGAAGCATCTTGTAACCTTTAAGTAAGGACTTTTGAAAAAAACAGGTATGAATATCTGAAGTTTTTAACAATTTTAAACCATTTCTTGGTAAGTATATAGTGCTTGTTTCGGCATGGTTCCATGGAAGCAAACTGCTTGAATACCAGACGAATTAAGGAATATCTTCGGAAATGTCCCAAAAAATTCTGAAATTTCTGGTTGGCTCTTTTGACGGACAATAGGCAGGAAAGTGAGGACATTTCTGAATTGTTTTCATTTCAGGCAAAGGAAGTTATGGAGGCTAATGCAGGAGCGGACGCCGGAATTGCCGGGGCAGTGGAGCCGGCCCCAGTCCCGGGGGCGGACACGAAAGCTCCGGACGTGGTCCTGAACCCGCCCACCCAGCCCACAGAGCCCCCTCCTCCGGAAGCCAAGGAAGAGAAAGCCCCGGAGGGGGCCGGGGAGGAGCCTCCCAAGCCAGCGGAAACGACGCCGCCCGCAGCCGGAGCCACAGAGGGCGCCCCAGCGCCAGCCGCTCAGCCGGAACCGGAACCAGCCGCTCCCGGAAAGGAGGAGGAAGGCGGCGGACCGGCTCCCAAGAAGGGAGCCAAGAAGTCCGGGAAACGAGGGAAGGGGTCCAAACGAGGCAAGTCTGGGAAAGGGTCCAAGGGAGGATCCAAGCGGTCCGGCAAGAGTGCCAAGTCTGGAAAGCGCGGGAAAAAGTCCAAAAGTATGTTTGACATAAGCTCAATTCCAGTGCAGTGCAGAGCTCAGACTACTGTTTAGTCACATTAATATACTCGTTTAGTTTACCGTTCCTATAGCACAACAATTACTGTTAACGGGAAACACCATGAGTCTAGGAAATTCGGGACTCTGTTCGGGTTCGATTTCTGGGGCCGATGTTATCAACGTCCAAACCCTGGTTAACTCCATGCGTTGAAGATAGCCAAGTTAACCCGAGTGTGTGACTTAACCCGGGTTTAGACGTTGATAATATTGGATCCAGGCCCAATCGCTAACACTATCACTATCACTTCCAGTTCCACTGTTGTCGTCATCATAGTTGATTGTGATTTTTATGACAATTTTCTTGTTTCAGAAGGGAAATCCGGAAAGTCAGGAAAAGGTTGAGGTGAAGTTTGACTAGAAGACGGAAATTCGCCCCCGCTGTGATACATTATAAATTGCATAATAAAGGAACTGTCCACTAGAATGTAAATAAATAAAATTTGTAGCTGCCGCGAATAAATCTGGCTGGCCTTGGGATGAGGCTTTGGAAACGAATCTCATACTCTTATATATTTGGGGCTTCTTTGGAGGTGGCGAGTGGGCTGATCAAAACATTACTACAAATATACACTGATTTACATAAATTATCAGCAGGGGAAGATACTCACTACTATAGTCATGAAATTATTTTGAAACTGAATTATCCTGATTAGCTATCCGAATGACCCGTCCTGGAAGAGCTTTCAATCCTGCGAATACCTTTGAAACTCCTGCGCAAATTTGCTAATCTAGTTTTACGAACTGACGTTTCCTGGCTTTTCTGGGCATATCCGGCTCACGTAGTAGGGCGTAAACCTTGACGATGAATGGAAAGGTAAAACTATATAAAAGCTCGAAGCAAGAGTTCATAATTCTATTATATATATATATATATATATATATTAGAAGAAGAGTAAGCCACTAGATGGCTCCTCTTCTTGGCATTGCGTAACGGTGCTCCAACCACAATACGCGAATGTTCCCCCGTTTGGAGGGGGTCGACAGGTATACCCCCCTCCGTTTGGTGGGGGTAGCCGAAAGGGGGCCCCGTTTGGTGGGGGGGGGGGTCGCTCAAGCAGGCTAAGTTTTGCTCATTCTGATTGGCTGTTGGCGACCCCCCCCCAGACGGGGACCACTTTTTGTGACCATCACCCCAAACGGGGACCCATTTTCGAATAGAACAAAAACTACCGTAATCCTCTGCTCTACTCCCCCCCCCCCACCAAACGGAGGGGGGGTTTCTGCAATCTGATTGGCTGATCTGATTAGCTACCCCCCACCAAACGGGGACCTCTTTTCTGCTACCTCCCCACCAAACGGAGGGGGGGTATGCAATGTCGATTTGGTCGACCCCCTCCCCAAACGGGGGAGCATTCGCGTATTGTGGTCGGAGCACCGTTACGCAATGCCAAGAAGAGGAGCCCTCTAGTGGCTTACTCTTCTTCTAATATATAATAGAATTATGAACTCTTGCTCGAAGGGTTCAAAATCTAATTTTTTACAAAATTTTTACCTCCAGTTTACCTACATTTTACTACAGTTTACAAAACCATTTTAAAACCATTTAAACCTACATTTTAATACTGTCATAGCCATTGCTGAGCTGCCGAAATCTTAACCGAAAACCAAGAAGTACTTTCAGGTCTTTCCCATTATCCCCCCACAGCTCCGAAGAAGCAAAATTTGACTGATTGAGTTGAAATTTGGTAAGGGTAAGTTTTCGGACCGGGTCTCTCTCCCCCCCCCCCCAGCCATAACTTTTGATTTTTTGACCAATAACTTTGAAATTTGGTATGGGTGCATACTGGAGGCTTATGAATTCAAAAATTCAAAAATTTTATAATGTTAGAAATTTTGGAAAAAATTTTAAATTTTTGTTTGGAAAGGGGACCAAGGGGAACCAAAAAATTTTTGAAAAAATTTTGCTGAAAACTTGCATACGGGGGGCTTTTAGGGGCGCTGGGAACTAATCTGAAAACCGTTTTTCGATTCAGCTTTTTGTTAGCTCAGTATGAGCTAAAGTTGTAAGCTTAACACGTAACATGCAAAAATTTAAAAAATTTTAAAAAATTTTTAAAAATTATAAAATTTTAGTTTGGTAAGGGGGACCTAAAAATTTTTTGAAAAACATTTTGCTGAAAACCCGCTTACAGGCTTTTTCTGGGGCGCTGGTCACGAATCTGAAATCAGTTTTTCGATTCTGCTTTTCGTTATTTTTCAAAAAATTTTCGGTTCCCCTTGGTCCCCCCTTACGAATCTAAAATTTTAAATTTTTTAAAAATTTTAAAATTTTTGCATTTTGACAGCAGGTCCGACAGCCTACCCCTACCAAATTTCAACTAAATCAGTCAAATTGTGCTTCTTCGGTACTTCTTCGGAGCTGTGGGGGGGATAATGGGAAAATACATTCCTCGAGTAGAGCGCTTTACTTTATGTTAGATTTAGAGTATGTGTTATTTTTCCTTCAAAAATGAACGCGGCGGACTTCTTTGCCAAGCTTTATGGGGAATTTTTTCTTTTTTCTTTTCTTGAAAAGAGAATTTTCTTGATGCCTTTTGACCGTGACACATTTAATTAACCATAACCACATAAATTGCCGAGTCTTACTATGCAGCCGGGCAGCAGATTCCTAACAAACGCGAGCTACAAAACTGAGCTATAAAGAATTTTTGTTGCAGTATCATGAAATTAGGTTTCATTCAGCCTGTGCAGCTGTTAAGGCCTAGTCTGACTTGGGCCACATCTGAATTGGGCCACATCTGAATTGGGCCACACATTTGATTGGTTGAAAATCACTATTATCAACCAGTAGAAATGTGTGTACATTTTTCCACTTTAAGCTCCGCCTACAGCCAAAGTGGAGTTAATTTAAATGGCAAGTGAAATCAAAGTTTAAGCGTATAAAATGAAAGAGTGAATGTAGGTAAGGTTCTCTACATTTTAAAGCTTAGAAAGTTGAAAAGGCCTACCTACGACACTTAGAGAACAAATATTTTGCAAAAATACATCATTATTAAATTGAACAATAATGCGTACAATAATGTGTACCATAAACCAACTATCCTGAAATCTTTGGTTTTAAAACCATTTTAATTGAATCTAAATGCTTTCTTCTAAATAGATTATTAAAACATGTATGTGTGCTTATTTTTCTTTGGGACTTTGTTTTCCATTCGTGTGCAGAGTTTTGCAATTAAATTCATCAATTGTTTCAACAGTTGATGTTAACAGCGGCGGAGAAATTAGCACGTGCAAAAAAACTAGATTTTAGATGGACAGAAGTGCAGTGAATTCTGACCAATAGAATTTTGAGGCCCAGTTCGGATGTGGCCTAAGTCGGACTAAACCGCTGTTAAGGTTTACATTCATTAGCGAGAATTGCTTTAGCGAGAATTTGAATTGAGAACGAGGCAAATTTGATGCAACTTTCAGGCAAGAGATTTTGCTAGCAACTTCGTAGCAACTGTCATTGGCTGCTAGGACAGACTTGCTACTGTTGCCTGCAAGTCGCCTCGTATAAACGCCAAATCGTAAGCAATTTCTCAGCAACTAAGGCTGTATCAAAGCTGCTTCGCAAAATAGTTGCTGGAAAGTTGCCGTGGCCTTTAGTGAGAATTGCTTTAGGAAGAAAGCTCAGATTTGTGGTTCTGCTTTAGTGGAGAGAGAATTGCTTTAGTGAGAAATAACTTCAGTTTATGAAATCCACAAAGATTAATTTTCACACCTTGTTTTGAGCAGGTTCAAATTAGCATACAGTTTTTCTGTTAGAATATATTAATTAATCAAGAATATAATTATTTAGATATATAAAAATAAATACATAAAACTTCTTCCATAGCTAAAAGCGTATAAGTTGGTAGAACTTGAAGTTTTTGGTTCCGCTCAGAGGCTTAACCAAAGTTTCGGATCTCTTTAACTATTCCCCCCCCCCCCCCAAAAGACCCAATTTAATGTGAAGGCTTAGCTTTATGTTTATCCTGAATCCAAGTTTCATGTTTATCTTTCGCTGAAATTCTTGGGAATCTTCTTTCTATTGCACGATCTCATAACATAGTTTAGCCACAGTATACTAGCAGTTTATAAACGCGCCGATTCTCCCCTAAAACGCTTTTCTTTCTGTTTTCGCCTATTAAATCTTAGGATTGTTAAGATTTGCGTCTTGTGACGGCCGCCACAACTGGCATCCCTGGCGGGGTTTACTCTACAAGGTCTGTTTCTTTCTGGCTTCCTTAATTTATCTTTGTGTTTAAGGTAAGCTAATGGCTGATAGAGAAGAACGAGCTGCAGCTAGGGCCTTGGAAAGGTCAGCTGCACAACTGGAATCAGCTGAGCGAACACTCCAAGAACGGAGTGAACAGTTTGCCCAATCTAGTCGCGCTCTTATTGAATTGCGTGACGCTGTCCAGTCTTTACGGTTGTGGGTAAAAGCAGGGACAGGGACAGGGAAAGGGACGGGTGGGTATAACCAGGGACAGGGACAGGAACAGGGACGGATGGGTAAGTACAGGGACGGGTGGGTAAATCCAGGGACGGGTGGGTAAACCCAGGGACGGGTCAGGGACGGGTGGGTAAAAGCAGGGACGGCTCAGGGACGGGTTGGTAAACTCAGGGACGGATAGGTAAGTACAGGGACGGGTGGGTAAACCCAGGGACGGGTCAGGGACGGGTGGGTAAAAGCAGGGACGGCTCAGGGACGGGTTGGTAAAAGCAGGGACGGCTCAGGGACGGGTTGGTAAACTCGGGGACGGATGGGTAAGTACAGGGACGGGAAGGTAAACTCAGGGACGCCCCAGGGACGGGTCAGGGACGGGTGAGTAAAAGCAGGGACGGGTTGGTAAACTCAGGGACGGATGGGTAAGTACAGGGACGGGAGGGTAAACTCAGGGACGCCCCAGGGACGGGTGGGTAAAAGCAGGACCGGCTCAGGAACCATCGAGTTAATTATCAGCGATGTATGCACATATAGAAAACATCGTTTAGTTCAATCAATACTTTGTGTGCTGGGAAAATTTGCAATTACGTTTGCGTGCGTCTGTATGTCTGTACTTAAGGCGTCTGAGCCTCTGCCAGTGTGGTTTTTGCGTCTATATTAGGACCTGTCGTGTCCGAGAAATGCAGCTTGTATTCAACCAGTCAGTACCATGTCGTTGACCAAAAAATTTCAAATGTTTTCCTAAGGCACTTGTGTTAGATTATAAGTTAAATTAAGAGTCTTAAAATTATGTAATTAAAAGTATCAAAAACTTACTTTAAAGCCTCTTTAACTCCTGCTATGACTAAGGATTCAATATCAATATACATATATGTAATATACATTTTATATATAAGATACAACATATAAGCTCCTACTTGCACATAATACAATTACAAGCTCACACGACTTACTGATTGTCCAAAACTATATTCATATGACTCATATAATATATTTCATATAATATATAATAAGACATATAATTCACTTGACCGTCCCTGAGCCGTCCCTGCTTTTACCCATCCGTCCCTGGGCCGTCCCTGGGCTTACCCACCCGTCCCTGTACTTACCCATCCGTCCCTGAGTTTACCAACCCGTCCCTGGGCCGTCCCTGCTTTTACCCATCCGTCCCTGGGCTTACCCATCCGTCCCTTGGCCGTCCCTGGGTTTACCCATCCGTCCCTGACCCGTCCCTTGGCCGTCCCTGGGTTTACCCACCCGTCCCTGTACTTACCCACCCGTCCCTGAACCGTCCCTGGGCCGTCCCTGAGTTTACCCTCCCGTCCCTGTACTTACCCATCCGTCCCAGAGTTTACCAACCCGTCCCTGACCCGTCCCTGGTTTTATCCACCCGTCTCTGACCCGTCCCTGGGCCGGCCCTGGGTTTACCCACCCGTCCCTGTACTTACCCATCCGTCCCTGAGTTTACCAACCCGTCCCTGAGCCGTCCCTGCTTTTACCAACCCGTCCCTGAGCCGTCCCTGCTTTTACCCACCCGTCCCTGACCCGTCCCTGGGTTTACCCACCCGTCCCTGTACTTACCCATCCGTCCCTGAGTTTACCAACCCGTCCCTGAGCCGTCCCTGTTTTTACCAACCCGTCCCTGAGCCGTCCCTGCTTTTACCCAACCGTCACTGACCCGTCCCTGGGTTTACCCTCCCGTCCCTGTACTTACCCATCCGTCCCAGAGTTTACCAACCCGTCCCTGACCCGTCCCTGGTTTTATCTACCCGTCCCTGACCCGTCCCTGGGCCGGCCCTGGGTTTACCCACCCGTCCCTGTACTTACCCATCCGTCCCTGAGTTTACCAACCCGTCCCTGAGCCGTCCCTGCTTTTACCAACCCGTCCCTGAGCCGTCCCTGCTTTTACCCACCCGTCCCTGACCCGTCCCTGACCCGTCCCTGGGTTTACCCACCCGTCCCTGTACTTACCCATCCGTCCCTGTTCCTGTCCCTGTCCCTAGTTTTACCCACCCGTGCCTGTCCCTGTCCCTGTCCCTGTCCCTGTCCCTGCTTTTACCCACAACCGTCTTTACAGAAGGACGGTCCTGAACTCTCTACTACGCCCATATCAGTTTTCAGAGGCCGCCTTGATGAAAATTACGACGAATGGTATGATTTGTTTGAGCTTTTAGCACAAGGTTACGGATGGAACGATGCCAAAAAATTGCGTAAGCTCCCCTCCTATTTGCGTGAAATGCTTTAGAAGTTTATCGAGACCTTGACCAGCAGGTCAAACGCGATTACACACGCCTTACCTCGGCCTTAAAAGCAGCGCTCCAGCCTGCGGAAAAAAGTCGCTTCAGTTCATTGCTCCTTCGTAGTCGCACAATGAGTAGCGGAGAGTCCGTAGCTGACTACGGCCAGGCTATTAAAAAATTAGCTCGCTCCGCCTACCCAGGTGTAGACGATACCGGTCGAGATTATTTAATGAAGGAAGCATTTATTGCTTGTCTCCACCAAAATCTTAAACGTGCAATTTACCGCAAAGACCCCGATACTTTTGAAAGTGCTTTTAAAACTGCACAGAAAGAGGAGGCACAGAACCGTCTCATAGGTAGCATTAATACTATTGCAGCTACGTCTTCTATTTCTAGCGTACCAACGAACCGAACGACCGCTGTGCGCCCATCCTTTGAACTCGCTCCAGTTTCTCAAACATCCAACGAAACTAGACTTGACCGTTTGGAACGCCGACTGGACGGTTTCTTCAGACAACAGTCTGACCATCGAGCCCAAGTCCAAAAAAAGTCGCCGAATGCCCCAGTCAAGTATAAGTCGCCGTGATTGGACAAGTGACGGTAGGCCAATTTGTTCATTTTGCCGCCCGTCGGTCGATCGGTCAGTTCATTTCCGCTGTTGGCTCCCATAAACGGTGCCATATTGCCAACGATTTTCACTCCAAGTCCCTCACCAATAATCTGAAACAAGTCTCTCAGGTAAATAATGATTTTTCATTTAAACCTATGCCCCTCCCCAAAGCATTCTGTATTCTGCTATTCATCCTTCTGCTACAGCAATCTGTTTGCAATCGCGTGTTTAATTATTGTGGCACCACCCGAAACGGGTTTGCACTAGCTGTCCCTGATAAAATTAAATGTATTCCCCCTGCAATTGACAACCCTATTCAGCGTCGTTCAACCACACTTTATGTTCCCAACTTGACACCTCTCAGTACTTCAGGTTGGAGTTGCCAACTGCAGATCAAACAAGTCTGTACTCAGGTTGGTTTCTTTGGTTCCAAAGGTATAACCGCTATCAAACAATTCTCTAAAGCCGTGCCCAGTTCAGACTGCTTGACTGCACACAAAACTCACCTTTTTCATTCCCAAACATTGCATCCCCTAAGTGACACCTTGTATACTACCAATAACACCTTACTTTTAAGCTACAAATGGTGCTGCTATGATAATTGCCAAACCGTAACTAACTTGGTTTTGGAATACGGTCGGGTATTTACTCATGATGGTAAATATCCTTCCAGTGATTTGGGCTCCATGGGTGGTTTAACAATTCAAAGTCGGTTATGCCAGAACCCTGTTCAAACTATTATGTGGGAGAAATTTTTGACTGCAAAACTTTGTCCATACCAAAAATCTGACACCTTTTCTGCATCGATCTCAGGCAAACACGTAATTATTGATGAGGTACAAGGTGCATTCACTCTTATTCCATCACGCTTACCGCGATGTATTCCTAAGTATTGTTATCTTACAGACGAAGGGATTGTACTGTGTTTCAGCAGCAAATTATTTAATAGTAGTGTTTATCGTAACAATAAAACTTATAACCGCACATCTTCACTACTACCTATCCCAATTAGTTCTTACCCAATCAACGCTAAATTACACTACGTATATTTAGAATTAAAGTATATGCTACAGCATGATTTCCTCCAAGCCTGGCACGCCCGTTGTGAATCCACCCACCGTCAGCTTCTATTAATCCACCAATTACTTCAAATCAACCCAACGTTAGGTGCTCGTGTTCTTTTCACAGACATTCATGCGGCGTACGCAGGCGAAGTTCTTATGGTATGGCCCTGCATTCACGTATCCCCTGATGTAATTCATTGGGATTTTAGAGTCAACGACACATGCTATGAGTTTTTGCCCATAAGCCTAAATGGTAGTCGTCCCTTTGTAACCCACGGGATGCTTGATCTTACTGATACATCTCCTAAGGTCCTTTGTTCGCACCATCCAATAGGTATATTTCGCAACAGTACCAATTGGGCAACTTCCCAAGGCAAAACACATGTTTCCCACTTGTCTTTATCCCTCATTTGGCAAGGTTATTCACGCGTGCCTAGCTTTCATGCGCCTGCTTTATTTCACAGTGATCTTGGTGGACGACGAATTCCTGCAAATTCTATTCATACCAGATTGGCTATTTTTGAACAGCAGATGGCTAGCGTTATCGACTATTCCTCCAGCCTTGCCTCCGATCCTACAGCTGTTAAAGCCGCCCTAGAAGGGGTCGGAGAAGGATTTGGTGCCATAGTAATAAAAACAGGGACAGGAATCGGTAACGCACTAAGCGGTCCTGGTACCGGCCTGGGTTCAGCCATTCATGGAGTGGGCACATGTGTTAGCGCCATCGCTGACCCACTCCTACGAGGCCCAATTCAAACAATCATTAACACTGTTGTTATTTTTGGTAGCTTGGTTCTATTTCTTTTCCTAGTGTATTTACTCTTGCGTTATCGTTCCACACTGAGGCAGTTGTTTTCTCATTATCCGTCCAATCCACCTTCCCCGCCGCCAACACCTTCCGCCAACCAATCACCCGCTTTGCAACCATGTTCCAGTTCGGAACGTGGCAGCATCCAAATATCCCTGCAATCTTCCCCCACCGACAAGTCCAGTGGCCATAGCTCGTTTCAACCATGGCCGCCTGTAGCTCTTAGTTCCCATTCTATCTCTCCGGCTGTCTCTCACCCAATACATAGTCTTGTTGATGTCAAATTAAACAATTTTCCTTGCAAAGCATTATTAGATACCGGTGCCACTTTATCACTTATTAGCTCACGTATCGCAACCACTATTGGTAAACAATTACCCCCAATAACTAAGGCTTTATCGGTCACCGGTCAGGTGCTCTGTCTAGTCGGACTTCTAACAACTTTCCTTCAGATTGGTGATAAATCGTATAGCCACACGTTTCATATATGTGATGGAATATCTCATCCATGCATTTTAGGGACCGAGTTCTTTAGTAAACCTGGTCCCATTGTATTTGACTTTGCCTCGAGGAACGTAAAAATTGGTAACCAGGAATGCCACCTGTACTCTTCTGACGGCTGGACTGTGTCTCTAACCGAAAATACATACCTTCCTCCCCGCAGTGAACTTATTACTGCTGCCTACACCTCGGCTCCTTGCAATTGTGAATTCCTCTTTGAACCGGATAATAACAAACTTTACCGGTACCCCTCCTTATCTGCATTCGCTTTGGTAGTACCTAAACAAAACACAATCCCTGTCCGTCTTTTAAACCCGCATTACTCTCCCGTCCGTTTACCCAAAAACCTAAGATTAGGCAAACTTACGGGTACTCACGTTGTAGCGGCTGCTGCCACAACGGTTGCCTCCGCCACAACCCCTACTTCTGCCACTTTGAAAGGTTTATCTTTAGACGACTCAGATCTTTCTAAAATCGAAAAATCTTTACTCACTCAAACACTGCAAACATTTTCCGACGTTTTCGCGTCAGACGACCATGAGTCATGACCTCGGCAAAACACCCACAATCAAACATGATATCGACACTGGTTTAACCTCACCCATTAAACAACCACCCTATCGAATTCCATACGCACGCAGAGAAGTTGTTGAGCAACATGTACGTGATATGGCTTCCAGAGGCATAGTCCGCCCCTGTCATTCCCCCTGGGCAAGTCCTATTGTTCTGGTACGCAAAAAAGATGGCTCCGATCGGTTTTGTGTTGATTATCGAAAACTCAATGCAATTACTAAGAAGGATGTCTATCCACTCCCTCGCATTGACGACATTCTCGATCAATTAGGGAACGCCAGGTATTTCAACACTTTAGATTGTGCTAGTGGATACTTTCAAATAGAACTAGCTGAAACAGCTAAGGAAAAAACTGTGTTTATTTCAACTGCGGGTCTATACGAATTTAACGTCCTTCCTTTTGGCCTAAACGCTCCAGCCACCTTTCAAAGATTGATGGACTTTGTTTTAACGGGCTACACTGGAAACTTTGTTGTGTTTATCTTGACGACATCATCATAATAAGCCCTACTTTCAGCGATCATCTGCAACACTTACCGTCTGTTCTTAGCAGGTTACGACAACATGGCCTTAAAATAAAGCTACGAAAATGCTTCTTTGCTAAGAAGCGCATTAATTTTAGGGGACATGTCGTCTCGAAAGATGGCATTAGTCCGGATCCCGAAAAAACTGAAGTAGTCAAGCGTTATCCACACCCAGCAAATATCGACAAACTACGTCGCTTTCTAGGCTTAGCCTCATATACCGTCGTTTTGTACCCAATTTTGCCAAGCTAGCAACCCCTTTACACCGTCTTCTCCGCAAAAACGTTATGTTCAGATGGACTCCTGAGTGTAACCATGCTTTCGATTCCATCAAAGCTTTCCTTACTAGTGACCGCGTTTTAGCTTACCCCAATTTCAAATTGCCGTTTTACTTGGCTTGTGACGCCAGCAATTCAGCTGTAGGTG
>JASAND010022937.1:0-22437 GCA_030248195.1 Trissonchulus latispiculum
TTGAAAATGACAACATAATTTTGACATTTTCATATTAAGATAACAAATTATAAGTAGGCTTTTAGAGAAAACTAGAACCTACAAAACGTTTAGAATATTGAAATACATCTTTTAAAATGATAAAATAATTATGCACAGTAGGGCATCCCGCCCTACTGTACAATGTTAGTCCTCAAGACACTTGAAGATTTCCCAAAATTGGGGCCAGGTTTGAGCATTACGAAACCAAATTTCTTGTACAAACACAATACATAGTACACAGGCTAACATGTTAGGTAACGCGTTAGGTTGCCGTTATCCATTAAACTATTCCAATAGTCTCGATACACCTTTTTGTACTGTTATCTTTGATTGAACATGTTGCTAAGGCTAGACTATCTGAGCCTGCTAACTTCGTGCGCCTACTGAGTAATGCAAATTTGACATGGCACTTTCATTTTCTGACATTTTCTGATGGCTCGGCAAATGCAGCAATTACGGGTCATCTGTTTGAACTCCTTGCGGTTCCTGGTTAGATAAATCGAATCTAACTTGGGTGTCCAGATTGGTTGGAGTATTCGCATTTCTATCAGAAATCTTGGCCTCTGAACATGGTGCACCTTATTTCACTTCAGACTATAAAGCCAGGTTTCATACTCAAAATGACATACAAAGTTTGGTGTTTGTGTCAGTAATGGGAAAAGAGTAATGGATGAGTTACAAGCACAAGTGTCCTTTTTGTTACGCAAATTTGTAATGCTGTTAACCCAATCCAGATGGAAGAAACCACTCGGGTAGATAGGTTCCAAACTCATATTGATAAAAGAAAAATCATAGGTAGCTTGATGGGACGAGTCAATAGATTTTCTCGGAAGGGCTCCTGAGACAGTCAGTCGTTTGACGAGGGAGCATTACCATAGCCAGCTGGTATAGGACAAAAATAGCTGGAGTAATTTGCGATTCCAGTTCTTTGTACTCTAATCAATTATTAATTCAATCCATTGTGATCGGGACGGCAGTGTTGTTGGCTCGGTTGGTTTTTAGTGTAAGGAATGTCAAATCAGATCCTTTGGCTACTAATACCAGACTATTAAGAATACATGGAGCGCATGCGTGAGTATGATAGAAGGAAATAAAAATGCGCCGTAGCGGAAACATTTTGACATCTTTGTATTAAACTAAAATGAGAATCTAACATACTGTTAATGGTTACTCTGCGTTAAATGAAACTGTGATGGAATTAACCGCCAAACTAAGATCAATCATTGCAAGCTGAACAAAAATCCTAGCATTTGTGACAAAATGAACGTTGTCAAATATTTAATGTGAAATGTGTGTAATGTGAAACTAATCAGTATCTTACATCTGTTAAAAAGAGAAATTGAAAGATAATATTGCTAACAGGAAACAATGGCAGAAACGAAAAAGAAAATATGGCATAGATTAAAATTTTATAATGGAGGCATTCACCTTTCAATAAATCTGAATCTTAATCCTTTTTTCTAAGCATTATTTTCCATCAAAACTGACGATTTAAAGATAAAACTAACTGATGGCACATATTTTGAAGTGGAACCATAATTCTGGAATTTTGTAAGCTAAAAAATAGAAGAAGCTTAAATGCGTAAAATGAATTTAATGAAGACTATGGTCATAGAAGAATTAATGAACGTCGCAGTCTTCATAACAAATTCTTAAACGCGGGGAACAAATGATACCAGTTTAAATGAACACCAACATTAACGCTTTCCCTTGTAGTTGGGTCTATTCTGCTGATAGATGCTTTGAATGTGGTTGTTCAAGCCGTGGAAACATATTTTTAAGAGGTATTGACAACGTAAAGTGTGGCCAAAATAACTAAACACATATAATTTAAATGAACTTGGAGATTACGGGAGTGTGTGCGTCCGAGCCAACGCCAACCATTATACTGGCCAATTGCAAGACATATAGGCACAAGAAGCAGTTCGATGCAAAGTTAGCTAACCACTGTAGAGAAATAAATAGTAGGTTAAGCAGTTATTGTTTTAGGGAGCAGTTTTGTTAACAATTTGTTGAGTATTTATTGCAGAAACTAAAACCTGACGCTTCCAATTAGATAAAAGCAAAATATTTGCAGTTTTAATTAGTGTAATCGTATATTTAGTTAGCATTAACGGAAGATGTTATTAGTGTTACTACTATAAATTTTCAATAAATGTAAGTATACATTACATAATAACATTAGCATTCATTTAACTCCCATTATAATATAATGTTGCCGTTCACAAAAACGCAAAACAAACAATTATATATGCAACAGATGTTGTAAAGTATAGAATTACCAAACGATGACAAGTAGCAGTGGCAATTAGTTATTGAAAGTTTCTTAGATTGCAGAGAGTAATGGAGTACGATACCTTTCAGGTTTAGACGTCTGCACCATCGGTACGTAGAGCTTTCTATAAATGTATATGCAGTACCTGTAGTAGGCATAAATATCATATGCAAATAAAACGTAATCTAGTAGCTGTAAAGTAGGAGGTATGGATGACTTGCATTCTGTAAGAATGCTGGGTGAACTGCAGACATACCTAAGTATCGTTAATTATGTGGATTTGTATTTTATACTTGCATCAATGAATAACCGTTCTGAGCCATGTGTTTTTGCAAGAATACAAATTTTTCCACAATGGTACCTCCAAGTGGTCTTCAGAGATCCACTCATCATACATTTTGTTTTCATCAAATCCGAAAAGCTTCAATTTTCAATTCAAACTTCAACAAATTCATGTAGTGCTCCTGTATTCTTATGCTCCTGGAAAATGTTTGTTGTGATTCCAAGTGAACACTTGTTGATAGGTAGATGTTTAAGTGGGCGTTTTGAACATTTCCACCGGATATCATCTACTTGATTCAACTTTTTCCCACTGCTTCGAGGATTGATGCACGCAGGTTACACTTTAATCGTACCAGTACCTATAAATTGCAGATAAATGTTGTCTAATAGCTTAGGAAATCCACCTACATTAGAATCATTGCGAGGTTGCATGTTAGCAGGGACACGGCAGCCTGCAGCAGCATCACTAGAACTGAACACATCTAACGATTCTATCTTAAATGATTGTGTAAGTAATAGTCTGCTTAAAATTATTATAGGTAGCAACTTTAGCTCTGGTAGGATATATAGATGTAACATACTGGAAGAATTTAGTTCAGATTATTTTTGGAAACTTATTAAACGTGACTGTAAGATGTTAAGATCATCATCATTAACCATGCCTACACGCGCACGACTTAAGAATTTAACAAAGGAGATCCATTGTCTGGTATTTTGCTCCAAATATAATGGAACTATAGTGGTCCAAAGCTCTCTATTATTAAATGCAGAATGGCATCTGACAGTTCGGAGTCGGAAAAATTATTATATTACACACTGTCAGCAGAGACATCATTTACAGATGCATTCACATGCTCATACAGCGGATTGTATAGCTTCAGCCAATCTAAAGCTACGCTAATTCCAACATGTCGTACAATTTGTTCAGTAAAACCCGAAATGCATACAACACTGCATTCATCTACAGTTTTAGGCAGCATACCTACCGTGTGCTCTATGTCATGCGGAAAATGTATAGCTAATTTTTTCTCGCCATACTACCTCCCGGCAATGATACCAACGTTGAATATATTTGTATTATCAAGAGTACATAATAGATAAGAGTATGACAACAGGCAGGCTCTCTGTAATCAGAGCAAAAACTATGCTATGCGCGCTATCGGCTAACCCCCCCACAAATTGACCCCCTCTCACACCGCCCCTATATGGGTACGGGGTCCAAACGGGGGTCGCTCACTGCTTTGCATAATTACACGTTATAATTAACCGAGGCCTAATTTGGGAACAGGGTGCAAGCGTGTATGTTTAACATATGCATGTAGAAAACATACTAAGCGAGTGAGCGACCCCCGTTTGGAACTATGTACCCATATAGGGGCGGTGTGAGAGGGGGTCAATTTGTGGGGAGGGGTTAGCCGATAGCGCGCATAGCATAGTTTTTGCTCTGATAACAGAGAGCCTGCCTGTTGTCATACTCTTATCTATTATGTACTCTTGGTATTATGCATTGAAACAGTTTCTCAACAGTATTTATACATATTACATAAGGTGTAGGTATATCAACTGGTAAATTATTGCATGCAGTTTGCAGCTTTCCTACCTTTAGCAAATGCTGAGGGTTTTGATGTAACTAATGCAGTACTTTGACCCATTTCCGTAAACATACTTTTTATCTGCCCAGCACACCATAGTCCTGCGTTCCCGATGCAACTGTTCGCCGTATTCTGAGACATTTGCAACAGTACTACATCAACATCTTGCACTAGCTGTAAAAACGGATTCTCTTCGGTGACTAATTAAAAACTTACAGGAGTAAGTTCATACTCTAAATCATGCCTTATCAAAATCTCCTGCACATACTTTGCTGAACTTCATACATCTCTGAAAATGGACACCGAAGCATACGTATGAACGGCATTATTTGAATCAAATACGTAGATGTTTCCATTATGCTTTCCTAATCCAATACTATGAACTCCTACAGTTAAGATTGCGGCATTGTGACCGTCAAATATTAACGGAATGGCAATGTCGTAATTTTGCAAATTGAAGTTTTCGTACGCCTCACAGCTACAATTTCTCAAAACGAAGCTATGATTCTAGATTACACGTCAATAGCCTATCTTCAGCTCTCAAATTTGCAGAATTCGTAATGCTCAAGCAATAATCTCTCTGAATATTCTTTGCTCTGAATATTTCTAAGCATCAACAATGGCATGTAAGCACCACATAAGTCAGCATCACAATTCCATCTATGTGGCTGCTGAAAGATTGATCTAGTTCCATATTTTTTAGCCAATGTGAAGACAGCGGGCAGTTCAGCCAATAGTTGAAGTATTCAGTATTCAATAGGTTTGAAGCATTCAATATTCAATAGATTTATATTTTAAGATGAGTCACCCTGCTGAGTTAAGTGACAGTTGACAAATGACTTTCAATTCAGCCTAATTAAATTTGGGAGAATCGTCACACAGCCTTTATACACTTTATCACGACCACCACTTACACTACATTAATTTAAATCGCGGCATCTTTGAAGCTAGCCGCATCTATAATAATGTGTCTGTCAAAACAACGTTGGCAGACGATGTTAAGAGACTATGTAGATTTATCTAAATTTTATTATGAAATAAAGTGATTGTTTCAATTCCGTGTACAAAAGAGAAATCTACGTAGACTCTAGAAAGTTTTTAGTGTAAAACTATAAATTCATGCGGAATAAATATTAGTTAGCGCAAATGCTATTTTTTGCACAAAATTTGAGTAGAACTGCGAGTTTCACAACTTAGACCTTGAATTCTGCATGAAAAAATCAATCAGATTTAAATCTATATAACGTTTCTGAAAACAAAGTGAAATGGTTGTCTAATCTACGTTTAAATCAGCATACTTTCTTTAAATAATAAATTTCTTTGTTAATAGGCTTATCGGAACTGCCTTCAAATCAAAAAGGACCCCTATAGATGCACAAAATCTACCTTTCAGAAATTACGGCACATATATTTATCTGCCATGAATTGGAGCAGTTGTACATAATAAGGTATTGTCTGAAGATTTGCATTGTTTGTTTCTGTACTACGAGGACTATTCTGCTATGCTATGCTATTCACTGTCCTAGCTGAAGAAGAAATCCTGCTGCATACGAATAGAAGAACCTGAAAACGTTTTAATTAAAGTCAAACAGCTTACAGTACAATACTAATTGTGTCAATAAAATTATATTTCAATGCAGGGCAAAATGATCATTCGGCTTATCAACTCTCGAACAGTCTTTGCAGGCAAGTGATAGCATTGGCCTATCTGGATGGGATCCGTGCGATAGTTGCTCGTTTGAAATGCTTCCCAAAACTCGGATGCCCTTTTTGTAGAACAAAAGAGCACTGCTACAGGGCGAGGAGTCCTGCCGCAGCGAGAGGCGCAACAGGAAATGATATCGTGCTCCGACAGCTGATATCCGACCTTATCACCGACTGATCTTATGAAGGGGACAACTATATCAGGGAGGAAATCGTCAGGATTTCGATGAAGTTTGGACACCACAATGACATCAGTCAAGGATATATTGATATCATTTTTGATACTGGGATTCACCAAAGGTGCTTTCGAGGTGGCTGGAAACTGAGCTGGGGCCTGGTCCAGGAATGGGGCTGGACTGGGACTGGAATCTGGAGTGGGGCAGGCAATTATGACTGTTCTGGACGAGGTACCAATTGAGGAAACCACAGCGATGGTTTCAGGTGTCAAAGGGCAAGCCCGCATTCCATGACCAAGAAAGATAAATAGACTGGATGCAGAAGCGTTTGATTTGTTTATTTGTCGGATTATAACATAAAAACTCTGCCTACAGTATAGCTTACTTTGCAGAAGTTTCATCTTGTGAGATGCGTGATTTCTTTGCAGAAGTTTCATCCAGTGGGTTATGCGATTTGTTATTTTTGGCAAACCGCTCACTGAGCATTGATTTCTTCTAGAAAAATATAAAATTTCTGTATATATGTTTACGAAACTAGTTTGAAGGCGTTCACTGCGATGCAGCCGAACTAAAAGAGGTAAGCGTCATGTAACGCTCCGTAGATCCCTGATGCTTATGGACAGACGTAGGGCAACCTCCGAATTCCCGTTCACCGAAGTTTATTATATTATAGCAGAGGTTAAGGACAATATAGGCTAGTGGTTCCCTTAGTAGGGAAAGCAATAGTTATGGAACCTATTAGGGAAATTGTACATAAGGTTCCTCTAGTGAGGAAAGCAGCTTAGTTATTTTAGGGGTAGGATTGCAGGACTGTTGTGAAAAGAGGTTCCTCTAGAGAGGAAAGCGTTTTACAGCGAGTGGTGGAGCGAACAGTAACATGTACGGTGTGTCAGCCGGGTGCACAACAACAACTGAAATTTTACTAAGATTTTGGAGCTTTTTATGGGGGCCGATTGACGTCAATAGAGAAATGTTTAGCGGTCATGCCCCAATTGTTTCAGAAAAGGTTGCGAAAAAGATGGTGGAAAAGTGCAAAAGACAATGATTAAAACTACACAAATTAAAGGGGTGACACTATGCCATAAATAACAAAAGTAACTGTAAAGTGTATCCGGTTTTAAACTGTTTTCAAAAATGTTTTGAAAGTTCAAATTATGACAAATCAGTCCAGCTGGCGCAGGCTGGCCCATCACGTCATTACAGCTCCCTCCTCCCCGGAAAAAGGACGGGCCTCCGGTCTATCCACTTCCAGGAGGGGCACATGGTGGAGGAGACGAACGGCCTGATGGCGGTCGTATCCAAGGAGGACACGCTGATTTTTCGTAACCCCCACACAAACGGACTGAAAGGGATGCCGTAAAAAGAGTTTCACCTTGAATGGGGTTAGGAGGTCCGGACACCATCCACAAATTCCCCCGTAAGAAACCCATACTGAACCAGGGCTGTAAGGCAGGAAAAAAAACAACGAAGGGTCAGATCATTGAATCTGGTGATCTGATGAGCCCTATGCTGTAGGCTGGTATAGTCTTCAGAACCAGGGTTGTGGGGAAGGTTGGAATGCCAGGCGGTATCTTCAGAGCCGAGCATCAAATCAGCGAGATGATGAAGGCCGGCAATTCGATTCGCATTTTGATCCTTAAAGAGGATCCAGTAGGTATAAAGAATTTTAATGAAGAGGACATACTGGACCTTGGTGGAAAAACCCGCATAAAATACACGCAAGGCTTGGGCCACCGGATGGGCTCCGAATGCAGAAATGATAGAGATGGGGGAATGATCGGCAACCGTAGGGGCGAGGTCAGGCCAGCTGTGATGAGGTTGGCCTGCAAATCGTAAACCAATGAAAAGTACTGCCTGACCGGTTCAAACTCCACCCAGGCCAGGTCAATGTCAACCAATCCCTCGACGGCTGGGGACGGGGAGTTCTTCCGGTACTGATGCCAGAACGAGACAATGTTTTCTAGGACGACAAACACTTCTCTGGCATACGCCCCCTGGAGAAATGTACCCCGGGCTGTGCGGCAACTGCACAGCGGGACACAACGAAAACAGCACACCAAAGTGCTGCAGCGACAAATACCGTCCCGGCTATTGTTTAGGCATCGGGGGCAATCGGACATTTTGCCCCGCCGGACGAAGACATGACAATAAGGGTGCCGGAAAATGGCATGGTCCTGTTCAGTCAGTCCGCAAAACCTGCACCGCACGCAGGGGCAGAGGTCCAGAGTCTTGTTACAGTGTGGACAACGAGCAGCCGCCGCTGGCGCTGTCGTCGCCACTGAGTCCATGCCAGCGGGCCGGGATGGGTAAAAGCGTCAGCCCCTAGGGATAGCTCAGATGCAGACGAGGCAGCTGGCTCATCCGCAGCCACCTGAGCAGATGATTCGACAATGTTATCAGAGGCTTCCGTGTCCTGAGGGACGGATCCTGGAGGGTTCCAAGGAGGTAACTCCTCAAACTCCAGGGGAGGACAGAGGACTGGGCTCGCCGTCCGGAGTTCGGGGGTTCGCGGAGGCGTAAAATAAGGCCCCGAGGTACTACCACAGCCAGTGCTGGTTACCCCCAAGCATGGGTCTCCTCGAAGGATATCCCCACTGTCACTGGAGGATCCAGCAAGAGACGTAGGACCGGGCGCCGCCGAAAACTGTTCACATGGGGCCGTCCCGATTCCCACAAACTGGCAAGGGTTAACGGATCTATCGTCCATAGATCCCAAATAGTCCATTCCGGAAGGAACCTTTACCCGGGGCCCAAAAGCCAGGGTTGCCCGGGCTGAGGGGATGCGTACAGTAACGTCACTGGTAACCACAGGCCGGAACCCAAATGTCCTAGGCGAGGGTAGACCCTTCGGTAATAACGGTTCGAGCGGAGCAGAGCCATTGGTGACGGGTTGGGGAAACCGAGGTGGTAATACAGCTTCGGGATATTGAATGGAGGGTAGCTGAGGAAACGGCATCGGCAGTCGTCAGGCTGACGTGCTCACCTGAGCGGACAGGAGGGCACCGCATGGACATTTGTCAACCACGGCCAGACTTATGCTGCCCTGGCCGCTCTGTAGCGTACATTGCTCCGTTTCATGTGCACACTGGGAGCATCTAAGTTTAATACTGTACATGACCATAGAATGTTGTGTTAAAACAAACTACTATGAGAGGATTCCTGCTGTTTGTTTTAAAGAGAAAATGAGAACCCAGCTACGTTTCTACATTACTGATGATTTATGATTAGTGATAAAGAAATGTGCACTGGCGCCATAATTGAAGTTTTAGTTTAACATAGTTCAACGGTGTATGAACTGCAAAGTTGCAGCGCAGTGTTTAGAAGACTAATGAAAACAAGGACATAGGGTTAGTTAAGAATAACTAAAGGACCAGTAAATCCGGCTTTCGAATGAAAATTCGGTGCACAAGAGGGGGTACTAGGGACATATCAAAAAAAGGGTGCACAGCTTCACTCGCCAAGCACATTTATCCAATAGCGCACTAAGCAGCGGCTGGCGCTTCGCGCAGACACATGGTTGCGATGACAATGCTGACATGGGTCGACTCTATAATTATGACGGTAAATGTAATGGAAAGCAAGGCCATGGATAAAGTCTGTTTCATGCGTACAAAATTGACAAGAGGTGGGAGCATACAGGGCATGACAGTTTGTTCCAATGTGAATTTCTATAACATGATGAACAAGTTCCATAAAATTTTCGCATTGGTTTAAATTACAGGTTTCAAAAGGACAACCGTACTGGTCTATCTCACGACACACAATGATTGTACTGTAACTAGTAGCTAGAAGCTGATTAGAAGCGAAGGTTGCTGAAACGGATGAATAAATTTTTAGTGGGTTAAAACAATTTTCTTCTGATGAATGATGTTTTCTTGTATAACTAGTAAGAAGAAAACGCATATTTCGGACGGGATACAGAAATATCAGGTGCTATAAATCAATGCAAAGCTAGATATAGTACATCTGGGAGACGAAGTCATAGGGACAGTTTCAACTAAGGTTTCCACCTATTGGGTGGATGTTGTTCACGAACCGGATACCGTCGGGGAACTGAGGGGTTGTTGTTAGCTGTAGTTGGTATATCAGCGGCATCGATGGGCATATGATTGGCCGATGGAGTTTCGACAATGGCAGACAGAAACGGTTGCTGGTATGGTTTCAACGGTTAACGTGCACAGGCAGCTGTCGGTCGTGCTTCTTTCCATAGCACGGTACTATGAGGACATTAGGGAATTGCATCTGAACAATCTCGTAAGGGCCTTCCCATTGTAAGGCGAGTTTGCGCCGCTTTGGAAAATGCAGTAGCACCCTATCTCCTGCCGTCCAGGTATTGGTTCGAACGCCTCTATCATAGCTGATCTTTTGCTTATCTTGTGCCAAAAGAATCATGTCCGAAGCAATGCTCCAGACAGCTCGAAGTTGAGATGCTAAGCTGTCAGCATAGGACGGCTCATCATTATAGTTGATCTCGGTCAAAGAGAACACAGCATCAATTGGCAAAAGGGGTGTTCATCCATAAACCATCCGAAACGGAGACATCTTAGTGCTTTCATGTTCAGCGCTTCGATACGCGAACAGGACTAGGGGAAGGTACACATCCCAATCGGTATTGCTCGTGTTCACGTAGGCAGTAAGCATAGCCTTCAGGGTTTTATTGAATCGTTCTAATATGCCATCACATTGAGCATGAAATTTTCTGAGTTCCACTTAGAGCAAGTACCTCAGCCAACAATTCTGACATAAAGTTGGTGCCTCTGTCCGACAACAACCGTCTAGGCGCGCCATGTCTGCAAAGGATGTCGGTGACAAAAATCTTAGCGACTGTTGCTGCCGTTTGGTCGGGAATTGCAGCATATTCTGGGTACTTGGTAAAATAATCCATGAAGACAATGATGTAATTCATGACAGATTGAGACAGGGAAAATGGTCCAAGGATGTCCACACCAACGCATTCAAAAGGACCACCAATTTTTATTGGGAATAGAGGAGCTTTAGACTTTTTCATGGACATTTTTCGGGCTTGACAACCATGACAGGTTTCACAGTATTTCCTCACGTCCGCGTGCATGGACGGCCAAAAATAACGCTCTAACAATTTCAAATAAGTCTTTTTATACCCAAGATGCGCTCCCATAAGTTGATCATGGTAAGCTTGAAGCAAAGGAGGTCTTCGTTTCTCAGGGATTGCCAACTGTTCGAACAACACACCACGCGGTGCGATCTTGGGATAGAGGTGGATAAGGGTGTCGTCTCGGAGGTCGTAACGAGGGGATGCAAAAATCACTTCTGCAGCTCGTTTTGGATCTTGCGGGATTGTATTATCTTTCAGATAGGCAATCAAATCTTTAAAATCCGGGTCCTCTTTCTGTTCTTGCCTTATTTCTTGATGCTCTGCGTCACTTTCCTCACAGATAAGTGCACTGACTGTGTAGGACTGTGGGGGTTCATTACCGCAGACTTCTTTTACTGAGGTTTCGCAGGCGTCTTCGGCAGTTGGAATAGGAAAGTATCTGGACAGAGGGTCTTATTGCTTTTTCCAGGTTTATGCTTCACATCGAAATTATAGGATCGCATGTCCATCGCCCATCTGGCCAGACGACCAGAGGGAGTTTTTACTGTCAGTAGCCAGCATAGAGCTGCATGATCTGTAATCAACGTGAAACGATGTCCGTACAAGTAATGACGAAAGGTCTTTACTGCAAAAATCATGGCAAGACACTCCTTTTCAGTAGGATAGTAATTCCGTTCGGAATCTGTCAGAAGGCGCGAAGCAAAGGCAACGGGGTGCTCTCCATCGTCGTGCTCTTGGCTCAAAACTGCACCTACTCCAATATCGCTGGCATCCGTAGTGACGATGAACGGTTTATCGAAGTCAGCGTAAATAAGAGTGGGTTCGCTGGTCAACTTTTCTTTCAGTGTATTGAAGGCAGTCTCACAGCCTTCTGTCCAGTTAAATGGTACATTTTTCCTAGTCAGTTGATGAAGATCCTTCGCAATAGTAGCGAATCCTTCAATAAATCTGCGATAGTAGGAGCATAGACCGACGAAGGCACGAACCTCAGTAACCGTTTTAGGTCTGGGGTAATTTCTGATAGCAGCAGTTTTTTCAGGATTGGGTTCAATGCCTTTACAAGAGATTTGATGACCCAAGAAAATAATCTTTTCCTGACAAAAGGTGCATTTACTGAGCTTGAGGACCAGATCAGCTTCTCTTAGGCGGTTAAAAACCATACCTAAGTCAATCAAATGTTGGTCAAAGGCAGGAGAGAATACCACGATGTCGTCAATGTAGGCTAAACAATTGTGCCACTGGAGGCCAGTAAGTACTATGTCAACAAGACGTTGGAAGGTTGCTGGGGCGTTACACAACCCAAATGGCATGACTGTGAATTCATACAAGCCAAACAAGGTGGTGAAAGCAGTCTTGTCGGCGTCTTCATCTGCCATCTTGATTTGCCAATAACCACTAGCCATGTCCAAGGTGGTGAAGTATCTGGCGCTTCCCAACGCATCCAAGATTTCATCAATCCGCTTGAGAGGAAAGACATCCTTTTTGGTGATGGGATTTAGTTTTCGATAATCCACGCAGAAACACAGAGCGCCATCTTTCTTTGTTACCAGCACAATAGGTGACGACCATGGACTATAGCTGGGGCGAAACACACCTTGGCTCAGCATTTTTTCGATGTGTTCTTTGACTACATGTCTCTGCGCAACCTGTATTCGGTAAGGTTGCTGCTTGATAGGGCGAGCCTCACCGGTATCAATTCTATGTTCTACCCAATCAGTTCGACCGAGCGTACCGTCCGGGCCAACAAAACAATCTGAGAACTCAATAAGTACGTCAATCAGCTGTTTCTTCTGTTCGGAGGATAGATTAGTTATTGTCAAATCCAATTTTGTTTCAATCCAACTAGCATCGGTTGATCCCGGAGACGACTCGTTGGCCACCAATCTGTTGACTTTATAGGGGGCTCTTATTCGGCGTATCTCTTGATATTCTTCCACGGTTCCCAGTACCGTGCTGGCACGTAAGAAAACAGGACGGTGCGTTGGGTTCAAAACTTTGATGGCAACAGTTGAACCATGTGCGATAGAAGGCAATATGGCTCTCGCTGCATACAGATTCATTTTGGCCAAGTGTTCTGCATGAGGTTCAAAGATACCTGAGCCATCAAAACTGTTTCTCAGATAAGTACAAGGTATCATCATTTCACACCGAGGTGGAATCGTGAGGTTTTCAAGTACCATCAGCTCTGGTATCCCCTTCTCTCGTATCAGTCGTAGATGTTGATCACCCAGTTTCACCTTCCGTCTGATAAAATCCACTTCGACTGTCTTAAATCTGCGTAACAGATCAAGACCAAGGATCATGGGATGTGTCATGGACGTCGTGACATATAGCTCTTGTTCGAAGCTAGTTCGTCCCAGATGGATAGTCAGGCAGACACAAGCAAAAATTCATGTTCAGGCGCATAGATTAACGGCAATTAATAATTAATTAATTAATAATTAATTAACGGAATATTCAGTTCAGTAAAACATTCAACCCTCGTAAAATGTATGCTCGGATTACCCAGTTTAATAGTTACCGTACCAGTATATCAATTGTGAATAATATCTGAATTCTGCATGTTCGCTTTGCCAACAGCAACGATTTTAGACTTACTAATTTCGGCAACGAGAATCTTTCTGTTTTTCAAAGCTGCCAGCTCCTTATTAATGCTAGCATTGTGTGACATTCTGAAAAGAACTCATAAGCATAATTCATCGGATTTTAGACATTGGTTAGAAATTTGGCTTCATTCAAGCACTAATTTAAGAGCTCAAACTTAAATTATAAAAGCTAAAAACCATAACTAAAAGCCATGTGTATATCTAAACTATAGCGCAACTAAAACTGCACGCATTGAAGGTATAACTCAAACGAAGTAATTAAATAGAGATCAAATCAGATCAACTCGTCCATAGAGATCAAGTTTTAAAATGAAAATGAGAGAGTTCGCTGAAAAATGAAACAATTTGGGACACATCTTGGGTTTTTTAGATTGCCCCACCTCCTTTCCTACTGCTCCCCCTTCTAAAATCAATATTTACATACTATTTGCAAGCTTGAAATCTGGACATCAACTATACCCAAGGCGTTACAAGCCAATGACCCTTTCGTAACTGTCAACAGTTCAGAATGTCTCTGTATCTACAGGTCTGGAACTTTAAAAAAATTAAGGTTCCTTTTGTACTCTCGGTAATACACACCAGATTTGTCAAGAGAACATTCAGCATAAAGTTTATACCGTTTATACATACCTAACAGGAAGCTTCCACAAGGACAGTTTTTTAGCGCCGGAATTGAATCGAACCATTTTCCGAAAACCACAGAGAAAGTAGAATGACGCTGAGCAGCTGATAGATCAAGGGTAGATGGCATGGAATTAAATGAGCAAAAAGGAAGTAACATATTATTTTTTAGAGGAGTATAACTATTTATTCGGACAATGAATTTGATAAAAACCATTAGTAAATTGCGCCGTCCGTTTTAAAAAAGGAGCCAATTAAAGACAAGGAATAGGTAAAGCTGTCATATAGGGAAGTTAATTGGAAGGAAGAATTTTGAATATGCCACGAAACTGATGTCCGAACTCCAAAAACGATCTTTCTTATCATTGCCTAATCAGATACGCAATTTAGGTTTAAAGACTGCTCCGTCAACACAGTCTGCAGCTTCAGTTCGGTTCTAGCAAATTCGGCTTCTCAGGACGGATAAAAATGGAGGGAGTCCACAATTCCACTATTGAAATTAAATGCTACATTAAACGCTACGATCCCAGACATAAACAAAAAATAGTAAATAATATTAACTTGTAATAGCAAAGTATTAAAGAATGAGATTAATCTTAAATAAACCAGATTGTTTATATTTATATTAAATAATAAGTTAATAGGGGAGGAACGGGTCTGTCCTTTGCCAATTACTTAAGGGCTGTAAGTTCGTCCAGAAACAGTCCTGTCACTTCAAAATGACTACGAACCTGACTGTTCATTCTGATATCCTGCCGAGAATCAGGATAAATGATTTGAAAGAAAGCAAACCTCAAAAAATTATTCCCTATAAAAATTGGTTTTCACGCAGTGATGTGTATTCCAAGAATTTTTTGACAGAACATTTTAAAACGAACATCTCACTTCAACATGCTTCAGAAATTTTAAAAATTCGAGATCGAAAGCTTAAAGTTACACAGTTTGCTGTAATAATCGGGAAAGTATTCACGCAAAGCTTATCAACTTTCGCTATGCCCCAAACGCGGTCTGAAAATTCGCCATGCCTAGGACTCTATCCGAAGACTGCCAGGTTGACAGTTCAGGCTAACTATACATCTGGACCCGAGCCGGACTGGACGAGAAAACTAGAATCAGTTGCTCTGTATATGTACTTCATGTCAAAGTTGAAAGCGTGAGTCGAAAGATTTTACCGCGACCTTGCCCGTCCTTGAATTTAAATTTATCTGTTAGAGCCCATTCGAACAGTCTCAAAATTTAAAAGTCATTGTTATAAATGTATAAAAGTAAGCAATAATCTATAGGCTAAAGATGGTTCTGTCATCAAATGAAATTTCGCTAGTTACAAAATTATAAAATATTTTGGACAAAGGTTTACGTCTAAACTTCCAATTTTTGGGCGAATTCTCAGAACTGCTTTCAATCCCGCAGTGACCCTCAGGTCAAAGCGGGTGAAAAGTTTTGGCCCGGATTCAGCCCCGCCCCTAAGATATAAAACGCTTTCAACACTGATATTTGCAGCGCACATACAGAGTCGTATATCATAAAGACCATCAACAATCAAAAGTACAAAATACAAAGAAGACGCGACAAGACAACAACAACAGTACGGCTTTGCTCGAATCGATCACGTTTTTGGACTTTCACTTCGTAAATTTAAAATTTGCAGATATTTAAGACTTTACGTTTCGCTGCAAATCAATTAGAAAGTGGTCAAACGCATTCCAAGGAATTTCAAGAGCTGATTTTGTTCGAACCGAAGTTTTTGAGAAAATTACGCACAGAGTTCGCCAGCCTAGAAACGTTTAGTAGCTATAGTTTCAAAGTACATCCTTCAAAAGTCCATCAGTTTGAATACAGTTGACCGGGTTTTGCTATTCACGTCTTGCCGTCCTTCTTTCCTTCCTTCTCCGCCTTCTGCTGTTCAGCTCTCATTAATCCTTTCCAGTCATACTCAATGTCATTATCCACCTCTGGAAGGTGATATTCGTCCTAAAAATCCAAAATTGATCCTTGTAAAAATGTAAAATCAGCAGTTTTGCTGCTTAAAAACTAATCGCAAATGACAATGTGACTATTGTGATTCACTACGTTTAGCCTTCTCCCCCAAAGCCATTAAACTTTTGATTTTTTGACCATACCTTAAAATTTTGTTTGCGAAATGCAAAACAACTCATTATTAAAGGAATTTAAAGCCTAGGTTTTGGTTTGCTTAGACGCTTCAGTTCGACTTAGATTCGGATATTGTCCAATGATCTGATGAATTTTCTTTTTACTAAAATTTGAAGTTTTTGCAAATTTTTGTATTTCCGATCCATTAATTGGAATCTAAGTTTCTACTAATTTTTACCAACAGGACGTTTTTATCAATAAATCCTACAAACGAAATGCCATAATTAACAACATTTTAAAACACACATTTTGGAAACATCACATTAGGACAATGAACAACCACTGAAAAGAACCACAAAATTTAGCATTATGTTTGCCGAGAATTGTTCCTTTATAGAGTGTCGCAACATGATTTTTTAATACTAAAGTTGCAGGATAATGGTAAAGATTAAATGGCGGCACGTGATTACATTAACTGTATTATGAATGTCCATTAGGCACTATTATTTGGGGTTGCGATTTCAAAAATTCTGCAAAGACGGGACAAAAACGGCTCACTATAAGCTTACATGTTAAGCTTACAATTCTAGCTTGTACTAAGCTAACGAAAAGCTGAATCGAAAAACGGATTTCAGATTCGCGCTCAGCGATTTCAAATTTAACGACAGAAACCCAACGAACACGGCCAGTAAACCACATTTCTGGAAAACATTTGGAAAGCGTATAGAGGATTCTAAGCTCTAGGGTAAGTAAAATTAGCAATTTTAGTTCGTTTAACTCAATTTAACTCAATCAAGAACTATATAAAGCAGTCTATGTCATCAAGTGCTGTCATTGAATCTTTACCATTGAATACTTCTATAAATTGCTACTTTAATACTAAACAATTATGTTGCAGCACTCTAAAAAGAAGAATTTACGGCAAATATACGTTAATCGTAAATTTTGTGGGTTCTTGTCGGAGAACATTGTCCTTAAATATGTGATTTTATAAAAATGTTGGTGTACCAATTTCACCGTAACACCGGAACAAGACAAAGGTAGATCCCCCAGAAACCCACAAAAACACAAGTAAAAACTAGTACTTCTCCTCTGTCATGTCTACGTACAGACCTCAACTTTCAACTCTTTTTACTCAAAAACCATCACAGATCAGGCTTAATATTAATAACTCATTGAAACAAATACAATTTTTGAACTTAAGAAAATGTAGCAGCGAGCACAGTTTTAAGAGGTCGAAAATATGAACCAAGAATGAACCACCTCGCCTGAACAAGTAGCTAAGCACTTTATACACTACACGCACATTAGATTACGTACGTATAAAGTTTACTATACCACTACATGTCTGGTATTTGCATATCAATACAAGCTGGTTCTAATTCCTGCTATGCATCGTAAAATATTTTAACGCACTGTACTGTACTTTTAAAGGTGAACGTTACAATCAAAATACCGCAACAATGCGCTGTGAAATTCAAATATACATAGTTTTCGTTTTTCTACAAAAAACACTGAGTTTTTGCGGCGGGCAAATAGCGGGCAAATTATAACTCCGTCTAATATATATAGCCGCTTTAAAAAGCAACTGGCTAGCTTATGTCGATTTCTTTATCAAATCTGATGTTTCTTTCAAACAGCTTTTCTCGTGTAAGAGTTTGTGAGTTTTTTTCTTGTGACAAGTTTTGCATTCAGGCAATGTCCTCTTGGTTCAGATGATGTAGCTACAAGTTGTATACATCAAAACACAGGTCAGTTTTGGTGCCTACAGTGTTTCAAGGTCTACCTCTAAAAGTTTCAAAATTGTAGGACAGCCTCAACGCGACAGAGATCGTATGGAGTTTAAACTGAATATATACTGTTGGAAAAGTCAACATATTTGGATTGAAATTAAAATCTACTTTCAGGAATTTTTTGAAAAAACAGAAAAATTTGACTTAAGAATAAGTGTAGCTTTTGGTGAAGCAGAAGTTTACAAGGTTTACATAGGTTTACTCTGTCACAGCTGGGCACAGCTGGGCCAGGAGTGGGTGGATGACATTTTGGAGCGTTGGAAAGCACCATGAAAATATAATCCGATGCGTAAAAATTGGTCATTTTTGGTGTGAATCTCAAATTCGGTGCTTATTGTAACGATACAGTCCGATGCGGTCATGACAGTAACCGGAAGTGGTCACCTCAAGGCCATCCCACAGTCGCCAAGGTGTGATCTACATACCATTTATATAATAACTTATACCAAATCAACATACCTCTCGGATTCTTATGAATTTGTGGCGTAAAAAGTGGGAGCCTTTTCCTGTTCGACGAGGAGGAGATACCATTCTGAAAAGAGCAGCAGTTAACAGTATATAGTCTCAAAAAACTACTGATTTGGAATGCAACTAAAGCTGAAGTGAATATTTGGAAGTGCGTTTCCTTTTTATCCTCAGCTGACGATGCCTTACTGTAGCTGCATTGTATTTTTTCCGTGCATCGGAAGTGTTATGAGAACATGGTGCTGCTCCTTCAAAGAATTTTGCCGCTGCATTCATTCATACTGGATATAGAAGCACGCAAAATACGGCTATGCATACCTATCAAGAAGAGGATGAGCCAGCCAATCACAGCCAAGCGTCGGCATTTCTTGTGTGACACTGTCTACAAAGAGTGTGAGAACCATTATGATTGTGAGACCATTATGTTATATATGTACATGTATTTAGGTATATATGATGTGCAGGCTATGTACAACTTTAAAGCCAATTGACAGTTAAAAAATAAATAAAGCTAATGGCGATATTACTTAATTGGCTGGTTATAAAAGCGAATAATTATCAAGACAAATTTTGTCGAAATAATAATTTATAATATATAATAATATATAATATATAATAATATATTATAATATATAATAATAATATAATAATTTATAATATATATAATATAATTTATATAATAATTTTGACAAAATAATTGCGTCAATTTATTTGTTTGTGAAGTTTGAAATGTCTTAATTTCGATAAATTTACATAGTCTCTTAACATCGTCTGCCAACGTTATTTTGACAGACACATAATAAACTCTGTTTCGTCTTAGTCATTTCTTTACACAAACTTATGATCTTTTTCACAATCTTTTCCCCCTCAATACTCAATATCCTTAATTTCAAAATTTCTGAATTTTTTTAAAATTTTCCGGTAGAATCGATGAAGCTGAGTATTTTCTCTTCTTGTTCCAACATTTGGAAATACTTCCTGCGATCTCTACGGCGGCTCTAACTGTAAAGATCATACCGCTAACAAGCACATGATTACTCTTGCTGTATACACTAGGCGTTTTCCTCTGATCTTTACAGTTAAAGCCACTGTAGAGATCGCAGGAAGCATAATTCTCCCAAGCGATTTCTTGAAAATATCACACGGATCCTTGAGATTTTTCGACTTTTTGGAAATGTCCCTTGTAAACCAAATTGCCAGCTGAGCCTCCTGAATGGCCAGATTGGGACTAATTTGAAGCTTTCGATTTTTCCGCGCCACAAACCCCAAAATTTTCTCCTACATAATCAAATTTCTATAAGCCAATTGGCTTAAGCATCCCACCCATATACCCTCCGGGGTAGCTACCTTTTTGAGAAGTTGACAAACTTTTTGCTACAAATCTGAAACTCTAGGACAAAGTCTAGGACAATAAAAACTCGTCTTCTTCCGCCGTTTCGTAATCTTCGACCACAGTTCCATCTGTCTTCTTAGCTTCCGCCGACCCGAGAGGGACCAACCCTGCGTTCTGGGCGGCCTCTCTCTGTGGGACCGAGGGCTCTTCTTCCGTGGGTTGGGACTGCTGGGTTTCCCACCTCTGAGGAGCATAGGAAAAGTTCCCCTTGGGCTGGTCTCGGGGAATGGCCGGTTCAATGTGACACTCCTTCTTGAAGTGGCCCGGGCCGAAGCAATGGTTACACCACACTCCCCAACCCGGGTACCACACCTGGGGCCAGTTGCATAAAACTTTGCGGATCTACTAGTGCGGATTTGCGAGTACTAGTATACTAGTTACTAGTGCGGACTTCAAGTGTTGCATAAAACTTTTCCAGCGACTAGACGATTCTTTGCGGATTTGCAAGTCCACTAGACGCACTAGCAGAGAATCTACTAGTGCTAGTCTACTAGTGATGATTGCTAGTTGATGTTTGTTTCGGGGGTTTTCGATTGTTATTTTTGCTGTATAACTTCAATTTAAATATTATGTTTGTGTTTACTACTTTATTTCAAGGTCATTTCCAACGATATATTGATTTGCCTTATTTATGTTCCTTATTTATGTTTTTAAAGAATCAAAGTTCAGCGTTGATTCAAATTGTAGCAGACTGAGATGGCGAGCGGGGTCGTGTTTCAATATTGGGCATTGCGATTGGATTGTTCCAACATTCGATTTCTAGCCCTCTCGTCTCGCAGATGTCCCGGACATTTTTAAATATACTATTTTCGTGGAAACTTTGGCTGGGTGGAAAAATGGAAAGTTGGCCGTCAGAAAAATCCGAACAATGGGGAGTGAGATCCATTCCACTATTTTTAGCACTGAAACGCCTTTAAAAATTTTTAATAACGTGTGTTTTTGTCGAAACCCAGAATGTTGAACTTTGTACTGGCCTTTACCCAAATTTTTTAAACACTTTTACGGCAAACTGAAACAAGTTTCAAATAAAGACCATTTCTACCAAATACTTTACAATATCCTGGATTTTGAGATTGTTCAAAATTCATTGTCAGGGTGAATCGTGGCAACATTGTCAGGGGGAATTTGACTTTGAGGGTGTATTTTGAAGCCGATTTGTGGAGAGATAGCTAATTTACGGTTACCCCAGTCGTAAAATATTGAATTTTTCAAAAGCTTTCTCTCTGTGTAAAACAATTTACTTTTTTCGTTTTAAACTTGCGTTTTTTATTCTTGAAAGTGTTGGTTCGGGAATACGATTCTACATATTGAGATGCAAAAGATGCAAATTTGGCTAACATACTGCTTCTGTTTTACAACTTTAATCATGAGAACTCTAATAGTTATAGCGTTATCTAGTGACTTGGTACCAAATTGTGTGAGGTCGCTTCGGACCCTTTTCGCGAATGGGTAGAGTAGAGTAGATTGTAGAGTAGATTTAAAAATTAACTCTTTTTAACCCGTTTCATGGAATGCGCAGCATTAAATTTAACTCGGCCTGTTTTAACCTTTTCAGCTCTGCAGGGTTAAAAATCAAAGAGTTAAAAGAGTTAAAACTGGCAGAGTTAAATTAACTCTGTGCATTCGCGAAAAAAGATTTAAAAGAGTTAAAACGGGGAAAGTTAAAATTAACTCTCTGCATACGTGAAAAGTTAACAGGATTATAATTTTTGCGTACGTGTTTGCGTCCAACTTTCACCATTTGAGTTTAAAAAACTTCCCAGTGTTTGGAAAAATTTTAAATAAAATAAGACAAAATATTTTCATTTCATTAACCCCCAATTTTATTACATCTTCAATGCAACGTCATCCTGTATTAGGGCGACACTATCCCTGTGTGTAACTTGTAGTGTTTAACCGATTTTACTGAAATTTAGCATATATCCATTTTAAAAAATTATTGACCGATCTGTAGCAAAGTTTTAAAGTTTAAGCTGTTAAGGGTTAACAACATGGGTAAAACTACAATTCATGGGAAACCACCTAAGATTTTTACGATTTTTCATTAAAAGTTGTATATATTCAGAGTTCGCTGAAAACTAATCTGAAGACAGTGTGTCGGTCCAGGTTTTGTTCGACTACCCAGCTTGCAATTTAGCCTACAACAAAGTGCTAATGAATAGTTGAGCCGAAGAACAGCTACAACCTCTGTACAGATTTTCAGCAAAATCGGATTCCTTGGTCCTCCCAAAACATGAACAATTTTTGGTCAATTGCATTTGCAACTAAATTTCAATACTAAAAAAATAGGCGCAGCAAAATTAAATAGAAAATTGTCTGTTTTATTAAAATTCAATAGAGATTT
>JASAND010022938.1:0-24523 GCA_030248195.1 Trissonchulus latispiculum
TGATAGACAGATCCTTGCTTAGTACTTTAATAGGTAAGACCCAAAGTACATAAGAAGTTATGACAACAGCCATACTCTGCATAGAGGGGTTACTTACTATGTACAAAGTGTATATCCTATTCCGCCTATTTTCGCCTTTCTTCGAAATGCTGATTTCATAGTCCCAGTTGCGAGTAGACGCGTGTAGAAGCGCGTCAACGCGCCACACTGCCATGCTACATTTGGAGGCGTCGACGCACGATAACGCTCCCAAATGTACCATCTTGTCTCGGCGCCATGTTACCTCTAGAAGCGTCGACGTGCCCACTTGTAGCATGCCAGTCTACGCGCATCGACGTACGTTGACGCGCGCAAAATGATATTGATGTTTGTATACGGGCTTCGGCGCGCGTCAACGCGCGTACATTTGCGTACGTGAATATGGAGGCATCCTAAGTCGACCCCTCTCCTGGTCCTCATTCCATCCCTATAAACGGGTGCGGCGTCAAAACGGATGGTGGGAATCAAGCCGTGTGTCTTTTACATAAACGTGTTTAATCTACAAGCCTTTTACCAAAGTGCGTCCTTGTCAAGTTTAGCAAGTAGATATACTCAACGTGATTCTAACCCTCCGTCTTGACTTCGTATCCGCATGCATGTGGGTGCTGTTTACCGATCGGTTTTTTCTGGTCACCGGTCGGTCGGGCGATAAACTGTCCATCCGACCGGCCGAACCGGTCGGGTCCGAACAACCCAGCCGGCCCGGTACAATTTGTGTACTATTTTCAGTGCATTTTAGTTTAGTTTAGTGCATTTAGTCCTTAGCTAGCACTAAGACAAAGCTAAAGCACTGCAGTGAGCTAGTCTTAAATTTAGCTTGCCAGTGTTACTTAGATTCTATCTATTCTCACTAAGCAATTTATAAATTTTAACTCTTCTCCTTTAGCTCACCAGTGGCTCATTTGACTTTTAGATAATCTGTACACGGTGTTTGTTTTAGGTTTGTCCGTGCTGTGGCTGTGGGGAGCGGTGAGCGGTCAGGACTGTCCCCAGGACACCTCCAATCGGATCACCCAGTGCGTGACTCCCGTGATCAAGGAGGCGGAGCGACTCGGGATCGGGATCAAGCACGCTCGCGGAGCGGAACAGGAATTCATCCCGCAGATGGGCAAAAAGGTCTTCATTGAACTGTGCAGGTACAGTTTCAATGAATGAACGAATGAATGAATGAAACGGGCACGTCTATTGCTAAACTAAAAGATGAAGGAAACTTTGTCGGTGGGCAGAAATTTTGGGGCCATTTCCTTTTGAAAGACGAATGAGTATCGAATTGGCACAGTGGATCATGCATAGCTTCAGTTAATTTATTTAAATTTCAAAGGTGTTTTCCTGATTATGATTTGAGTTAAAGGCCAATGGCTGCTAATTCTTAAAACTGTTTCTAATTTCAAGCGCAGTTTGCTTCGAAGTAGGGCTAGAGTATGGCTGACGACAAAGCCAACTGAATTACTACAGTAGCCAGCCGTAGATCGTAGAGGTCTTGATTTGTGCTCCTCTGCCAAGCCCGGCTCTAAATCTGATCTCAAAAACATAGCACCATCCTACCCATTTTGTACTTGACCTTTGTTCGATTGCTCTTATTTTTGGTCGGGTGCAATCATGCTAAACTACACTAGGTTAATGCAAAACCGACTAAATAAATGCACAAATCTGTCTGATTGGGAAAACTGCTCTAGTGCTACCTAATTTTCAAACATCCATTCACACGAATAGTGTTGTTGCAACTCAACATCCATGTGCTTTGTGCGCCCCCAGACTTCGCAGCTCACTCCCTGAATCCTGATTTCTCGGGTATGCCGGCAAAACACCGGAAAATCCGGTTTTTCGTCGGCTTTCGGCAGCCTGTTCTTCAGAAACTCATACAAAAATTCCACCTCCTTCACATCTCTATGTACTGCTCCTAAAACTGGTACAATCTGGTAAGCTATCTGTTAATACCATAATAAAAACTAAATTACATACTACTCTGCCCTGTATTACCTTGTAACCTAACCGTAATTATCGACATTACTGTATATTTTTTAGGCTAATTGAAAAGTTTGAGTCCTGTCTTGCTCGCCATCAGGCTCGTCAGTATTGTCCAGATCACGTGACCCTCAAACTCATGGACGCCTCCTATGGATACCTCTGCGGAGATGGAAAGCAAAGTATGAGATGAATCAGAGATGTGATAAATAGAAAGGAAATCATAACAATATTGAAAGATTAAATCCAAATTCTATGAAGTTAATTATTTTGTCATTGCTCAGTAAAGTTTTGTTGATTCGTTCCTTGAAATCGTGTCTGGCATATGAAGTGATATTGTTCTAAATTAAACCGCCGCAGTAGATTTTGATGAAATTTTACCTAAATAAATGTGTATCCAAAATTTCTTTATTGTATAGATTCTAGGTACAACGTTGAAGAGAGTTCAATGAAAACGTAAGCGAAACTTGAATCTTCATCATTGTTTGGTGTTTCAGCTTTCATGGACAACGCGGACTGTCTGATGGAGCTGGACAATGAGCCTAAAATCAGGGAATGCCACGATTCAACCATGCAGTCGATCAAGAATGCGGATCGACATCAGCATATGAACATGGAACAGAAGGCTATTGAAATGTGCAGGTAATAGTTGATCAATTCGTGTCGTCATGAGGATTTTGAAAATATATGGAATTATGATGCTGTTAACTGATCACAGATTAGTAGAAACATTTTCTGTTCACATTTGGTCCGATGTTTAATGTGATCCACCATGCATAAGTTCTTCGGATAACATGAATAAAGAAGGCACTGACGATAAACCAGATCACATATTAAACGCTGACGGGCTGACGACTCAGCAGTCAGCACTATAATATCAGTTGACGTATTTGACAGATCAGTTATGTAATGCATCCTTTGCTTGTCTTCTCATATTCCTTAAAGCATTTATATATTTATATTTATATTTATATGCGATAGGTCCAACTAAAGTATTGAACTGCATTAAATAGGAGGTCTTACCAGAATAACCTAAGCGGCTTCAACTTTTCTTGCCCTGTTGGTTTGATTGCTTAGTGCTTAGTCCCTACCCAGTGTTATGTAGCATTACAATCCAAGCATGGTGTAATTGCTTCTCTTGTGAATCAGTTATGATGGCACACAAGCAACATAGTGTTTTGTTTAGAAATTTCACAAATGTTACTCAGAAAAACTTTTTATAGTCCAGCTGGATCCTATCTGAATATATTCCCTGTAAACTTTACTTTACATAATTGAAATTCCGGAAGTTTGGGCAAGTTTTGAACATAAAATCGATATCAGCAACTCGATGGTTTAATCTATATCCTACAACTTTAATCTAGCCACTTTTGCACACATTTTTCCGTACAATTTTCGTTTCACTAATTATTGTTTTATTTTAGAGCCCTCGACGATTTCACCATCTGCGTTCAGGAGCCAGTGATGGCTCAGTGCGGCGAATCCGCCTGGGCTGTGATCGTCCGCGTTCTGCGCGACACCACAGTGACTCTTATGCCTAACTGTCAGCTTTCCCCCAGAATTCTGATACCCCATGGCCCAAGTGTGGTCAGTCTAACCGACTCCCAGAGCAAGGGATCCCCCCATGCGCCCCAGAGCCCACCTCAATCTGCCACATATCAGCAGCAGAAGCCACTCCAGAATGAGCAACCGCCACCCGGTCCTTCATCCTATGATCTCACCAAGAAATCTTCATCACTCCATCAACAGACACTGTATCACTTTTTATCCTTGTTTTGGTTCATTTGGTTTATTCTGTTCTGTTTGCAGTAACTGTGATTGTTTATATAGTATATAACTGTATACAATAATTGTCTTCTGTTTCCTGTAATCGGTATATTGTATGCGTCAACTGACTGTGCTATTATTGTTGTAAACTGTATTATGACTAATTTTGCAATTTATTATTTGTGTAATTTTTGCCTTGTGCTGTTTTAAAGTATATATGAATTCATAGTTAATAAAGATGAAACAGAATTACCGAACCTAAAAGCAATAGAATGAACTACTGAACAGGTTTACCATGACATAGGACCTATTTCTTTAAAGATTAAAATGGTCGGATTAAACGGATTAAAAATCAGCCGGATTAAAATTTTAATTTCTATTTCTTTAATGCAGGATTAAACTGATTAAAAGGATTAAAATTAACTCCTTTAATCCGTGGATTAAAAATGGTCGGATTAAAGGAGTTAATTTTAATCCATTTAATCCGCCATTAAAGAAACAGCGATTAAAAATTTTAATCCGCCAACTTTTAATCCGTTTAATCCGCGTAGCTGCACGAGGATTAAAAGTTAGTCGATGATGCAGGCGGAGGATTAAACGGATTAAAATTAATCTTTAAAGAAACAGCAATTAAGCAGGTTGGATTAAAATTAACTCGTTGAGTTTTTTAATCCGAAGTGTGAATAAAGAAACAGGATTAGATTAAAATCTTAATCCTAGGTGCATTAAAGAAATAGGATTAAATTTAATCCGTTTAACTAGTTTAACTCGTTGGATTAAATTTTAATCCGTTCAATCTGAGGTGCTATTTCTTTAATGCGGATTAATTTTAATCTAATCCGTTTAATCTTTAAAGAAATAGGGCCATAGTGTTGTTTCAGAATCAGAACCAGGTACTTTAGTTTCTGTCGGCAACACATCATTTCAGTTCTAATTTTCGTACTTTCCAGTAAACCGTAAATGCTCAGGCGATTGCACCAAATATGAACTTCTAACAAAAATTTTATTAGCTATTTTAGTCGAATTACACCAAGTCAGTTAGATTTTAGTTATACTTAATTAGCCGTAAACCAATCTGAACGTTTCCCAGTTGCGCTCCCGCAAGTCATGTACAGGGTTGACTCATGATGACTTTAAAAGGATGCTAGTCAAATGTTATTTTTAGCCTTTTAGAATTAAAATATTACAAACTTTCCAGTTGGAGCAACGGAAATTGTGCTTAGTCAGATTTAATGCAACCATCCATTTCCTTTCGAGAGTTTCGGAGTACACCCAAAATTTGGTTGTCTGGATGCCAAACGGATCCGTCCTCCGGTTTTACTCCGACACCTGCAGTATGTCCATGCTCTGAAGTAACCACAAAAGGTGCCACCATACCTTAACAAGAGGGCAGAGTATTTCCTGCTGCTTTTCTGACACTTTCGCTTGACCCTTGGCCCTAACTTTTCTAACCTTTGTACCGAAACAATTTTTGAGGTATATATCTCGAACACCCCGCGGCAAAAAGCTTGTTAGTCTATCTCTAATTCTCTAACTCTAACCGACTATATTAAAACAGTATCACATGTTTACTGCACAATAAAGTTAACGGTTAACTGTTTATCACATTAACAGCAAAAGCATAACAAATAAATAAAATTACAGATGTGCAATATTAGTACATACAGATACAACCACACAACATTTATATCCCGCTCACAGATAACCTGGAAAAAGCAGGGAAACCAATGTTTCCGCACAATTGAAAAATACTAAATGTCATTTAAAGAGTAAAATCGTGTATCCAATGCTTTTTCCACAAAAAGATTCTTTTTCCAAGTTTCCACAAGAATTTACCATATCTATCTAACTTCACTTCACAGCTGTCAGGTTGCACAAATATGGTCCACTAAAAAGCTAACTTGAAAAAGTTCGTTCTATACAACTTTTCGTAGAAAATATGAAAAGAGCTCTGGGCTGTGGTGGTCATGCATTGGAGTCTACAAACCCGTCTCCGGATCTACATAGCGCCATTTAAGGAACAAACCTCAGAATTTAGAGATTAATACAAACAGCAATACAATTATTGGAGACCTGTTATTAGGATGTCCCTCTAACGGAGACAAAAAGCCATACAAAAATTCACAACGTTACTAAGGATGGCACAATTAAAAGCGAATTATGATGGTACATAACAATTAAAATTTTTGATGCTAAAGTTAACAAAATACACAAAATATTACAGCTGACAAGTGACAAATATTAATAAGCGATGGTTTTATTTTTGAATTCTGAAAGCAGCTGCGAGGGTATATACAAAAAAATTCTTGCCACGCCTAAATCACTGACTTTCCTGAAGAATCAAAGCATATGCACGAAAACCGGAAATAAAACATTTCAACAAAGGGAAAAAACAGCGGTTAAGTTTCGCGAAAATTGGCGTGCGCCTACGTCTACGCAGAGGTGTGCGTCTACGGAAGAATTATTGTAGCTTTTTGCAGTTTTGTGAAAGAAAACTATCAAAATTTAGTTTAAAACAGCAACTCTTACATTGAGATTTAGGTAACAACAAGTCTAATTAATAAAAATAATAAATAAATGTAACAAACTGCTAACACACATACACACAAATGTTACAACAACTAAATGCTTTTAACAATCTGAATGTGTTTTTAAAAATTCGCTTTTTTGACTTCAAAAATTGCACAATTCAGCTGTTCACTTAAAACATTTCAAAGATTGCAAAATTACAAAAACCTTCATCTCTCCAGTCCCCTCCTCCTCCCAAGGAAACAAATATCCAAGACAGTCTTTTACTCCATTTATTTCAATCTAAACCCGCTGAATCTCAAACAACTTCACTTCAGTATCATACCAAATCGGCGGATCAGAATTCCTAGAAGAAAACGAAATAGTTAAAATTATTAGTCAAAGCACATCGATGAAAAACTTCAAATTTACTCTGCTAAACCAAGACTGACACTGTGCAAGAAAAAAATTCGTGCAAAAACTTTGCAGAAAGTGGAGTCCTATCCTGTAATCTGTGAGGTTCGTCAATCATCAGACAGCATGTTACCAATGTTGCAATAGCATGTTACCAACCAATTGTCATGTTACCAAATTTAAAACGGAGGATACTTGCAAAATACTATGTCTAAAACTCCACGACAGGCACAAACGTGTTTGCCAATTAAATTTAATTAAACTCAAACAATACGTAGACTACTACAAAACCATCATACTGTGGGTTGTTGAAGGTTGAGATAATAATATGAACAAATAGCTAACTAGTACAGTCTTCCTATGGCCCAGACCAAAATCACACTTATTATGCATAATAAAATAACAAATATTGTGATGCTAATCGCACTGTCAGTTATTATGTGAACTTGCCTATATACTCTCTTCAGTGACGCTAAAGCCACTCCCCACCTCTTACCTGTAGGAGGAAATAGTTACCTCAAATAGATGATACCCCACATGTAGGTTCGGAACCACTGGTTAGTGCCCGCGTTGGCCTGATATTTACGAATCAGAATGGGATGTGGAACTGGAAGCAGGCCGACCAGAGTCCCGTGCTGCAGAAACTTCAGAATCTCCGTCTCATCCGTCAGACCTCTGAAAAAGAAAGAGAACAAGATAGGAAAAAATAAACAATATATCAAAACAACTAAGATAACAAAAGTAAATACAAAAATACCAATCAAATATGAGAATATGCACACGCAGATAGATACACCAATACAATAAAACGTTGTAGATACAGAAAATTGAGCAATATATAGTAATGTTTGTTACGGTATTGTTGCAGAAAAAAACTGGACACTGGTGCACAACGGCAAAATTCCAGAAATTTAACTGCAAGCACCGTTTGTTTTAGACCAAATAATTTAGCACTGAGGCAAACTCTTGACAGGGCAGTCGGGCAATAATAAAACGGCATACAAAACAATGCCAAGCTATCATCAGTGCGAGAGCTGGGCTCAGAGAACAGTATCAAAGCAAACACTATTACATAAATTGTCAATTCAGAAATGCAATCACAAATGTATAATTTATTGCACACCATGTTTCTGAAGATACAGTTATATAACACAAAATATATTGCACACTCACTGGTATTTTTTTATTGTTTTCGAAGAGGGAGAGCTTCCGAAATGTGGAGGGCTCCCTAGCCCAAGGCATAAATATACCTAAATTTTTAGCGAAAAATTTGTATTTTTAATGGAAAAACAAAAACGTTGTTTTTAAGCTCAAACCAAACCTTAAAGTACATGAATTCGATAAAAATTGAAAAAAATTTTGACACTTGTGAACGTCCGCCAAAAAGTGGGTGGGGGCATGCTTAAGGACGTGTGGGCGAAACTGGCCCCCCCCCCGAAAAAATCCCTAAAAAATACCCTGCATATACGTACAGATTTTGTATGTAGCGGCAGACCTTAGAAGTGTGAAACTTTGAAAAAGCAAATTGTCAATCTGAGGTTGGCTACGTTTTTTCAAATGTTTCCTACCACTGCTATTTACGTGCACGGAAACAACATAATTTGGCATTGTGCAAACTCTCGACATGACATTAAATAGCAAAAAAGTCATGCCAAGCTATCATCAATGCTTCATAAACATATAGAAACCCCGCAATGTTATGGTGACTATCACAAAATTATTAAGGATACGAAATAAGAAGCAAAGAATCTAGGAAATAGCAATAGGCATTTTGCAATATCTTGTTTTAAACTTGAAACAGAACAAACCCCGGAACCCAAAAATAGAATAACGCAGTTCCACACAATATTTCCATATTACAGATGTTACGGTACAACTTAATCAGTTTTAAAAGGTTAGGGAAAGCAACGTAGTCATAGAAAACAAGATAACTTTCCCCAACCATTTCTACCGTTCCGCCATGCTGACATGCTGACTTTACTTTAGCATTGTGCAAACTCTTGACAAGCTATGAAAGTAGAGAAAGAAGCTATGCCAAGCTATCATCAATGCTTCGTTCAGCAAGAACAAAAGTTTAAGAAAAGGTTGATGCGAAATCATATTTCAAAAATAAAGCAAAATCCTAAGACAGCACAAATGAACAGCGAAAATTATTTGCATTACACTCACTTATCAATGCAAATCTTTTCCACCTGGGGAACCAAAACCTGCAGCAATCGCATTATAGTCTGCAGGGGCAGCTTTGATTTCCATGATATAACCTATAAAAATGCAAGAAAGTCAGTGAAAATTGCATTCTAAGTCAGTGAAAAGAAAATTAATGACTATTTCCTTCGGTGGTGTCGGAATCAGTTTTCATTTTGCGTCAGGGGCGTGGCGCAAATAAAATTTACTATGACGATGATATGACGCAGCAATTCTATCTTAGCTAAGCCTAAAGCTAATTTTGTGCAAAAGAAAACAATTTGTGCGTCGGAAAAATTGAATTTTAAACGGGAATTTTAGAAAATTTCCGCTGGAAGATTTAGATACCCACTATAGATACCTGTAATCTTTCTTGAAAAAGACCATGAAAATTTAGTTTTTGCCGCAGTTTCTGCGCTGCAGAATTTTTCCTGGCGCAGCACTGACGCAAATCCTAAACTGAAACAGAAAGCGCTGAGAAATAAATCAAAGTCGAATCTACTAACACCGAAACATGCCAAATATTTTTGGAGGAAGGGTTACACAACGCACCCAGTCAGGCGTCGGTGTCCACGCACTGACAGCATCTTCAGCGGGTGTCACCGGATGATCGGAAACCAAGACTGACGCAGAATCCGTCTAAAACACGAGTACATACATCCAAACAGAAATAAAGCACTCTGCACAGAAGGAAAATCAAACTGCAATCCGTATGTATGAAACTGTAGCAACCACCCCCCCCCCCGGCGACATAACCGCTGTTCTTCTTATAAACGAGCGTTTAATGTAGAAAACTTCAAAATAAATGCAAAATAGACATTGAGCTGGTGAGAATAGGCTCAATACGGCAGTCCTAGTTCCCCAAATGTGCGTTCGAAATTGCATGAACTATATACCAGAGAGAATTTTGTATAATTTGGTAAACTCACCAGAGTTTTACAAATTGTACCGCAAAAATTTATGTACTGCAAAATTTGTGGCAAACCTTAGCAGGCTGAACATTTTCAGACGAATCAGGCTCAGAGCTTGGCGAAGTGGGCTCCTTTTGCAGGTGAGCCTGAGACTGTTCCGTCATTTCGACAACACCTAAACGTAAAAGAAAAAACCTAAATAAGAATCTTTATGAAAAACCAGGGACCAATTTCATAAAACTTCTCCAGTTTAAAAATCCGCAAATGAAGGCCTCAAGTAAGCACCTAACCTTGAGACTGCAAGTGTTTCAGGAAATTTCTCATGTTTTCAGGCTGCAAGTTTTGAGTTGCAAATATTCCAGTTACGAAAACAGTTTCAAGACTAACGTACAGTGCGCGTTCTATAAGTTCTTGAGTTGCAAGTAGTCTCGAGTAGGCTGCAAGTTCCCTTGTCAAAATTGATCAGAGAGCTTAGGCCTTAAATTCTCGAGAAACAACTAAATGTACACGCTCATGCATGGACAGAGCACCATTATCCTAATAGGAAAAGGTCGTGCAGGTTCTCAAATCCAGCACGTGTTTCATAAACGTTCTTACATATTCCTCTTTCAACTTCTCCAGTACTTGAACTTGAGACTAAACCTTACAATTGGAAAATTTGAGAACTTAGTGAAGCTGACCCCAGATGTGCTTGGATATTGATTCAATTTCTTGGAATTAAGAAATAACAAGAATAACTTTTAAAGTAAGCAAAACAACACTTTCACAGAGACAGAGAAAATTGTTGCATACCAGGAGTAGCAGCCAACGTAGAAACAAGAGTGCCAGGCTTAGCCTCCTCAGCAATTTTGGCGCCTAAAAAAGAATAATATTGGAAATGCCACATGTGAGGACCAAGAAGACTAATATTGACTTTACGTAAGAAATATTTTACGCAAAAAAGGCTCACATGTAAATGCACACAAATGCTCATCTGTAAGTATACGACTAGAGTCCAACGTCTAAAACAGTACTTTCAACGCTAGCAACTATGCTTTGGAACCCTAGCAAAAACCTGTGCAATTTCGTTTGCAATCATCCAACTCAGTCCCTGCCTAAAATTAGAAAAACTGGTAAGTATATGCCTGTATTCAGTATTTTGGATTAAATTTCCTTCTCATACCTTCCATCAAAGGCGGAGAGGCGGGCCTGGGCGTCCCGTCAAGCTCATGGGTGGGAGAGCGAACTTCCGGTACCAACGGACTGTTGGCATTCTGTTTCAGGGGAAGGGATATGGAGCCGGAAGGAGGAATGGCCGACCCTCCACCGGTAGGCGAGGAGACAACAGACCCTGTGCTGGCGGCGACTGGCGGTTTGGCCTTTTTGTTGGCCAAGGACTTAGCAATGCTGGCATGATCAGTGGGCAGATTGGCCAACTGATGAAACACCTGACGCTTACGAATGATCGTATAGACTAGATTGGAATTGCCTGAAACACAGACAGAAAAACGACCTAATAAAATGAAACTTCAAATTAAAGAAATAAAAACAGAACGGCTTTCCTGCTACGAAACATGAAAATATCGGTAACATTAGGTTACTAGACCAGACCACATTTTGAAGATAACTACATGAATATATTGACATGTTGACATGTTACCATTGACATGGAAACTGTGACCCATTCCGTGTAAAAATAAAAATAAAGGATCATATTAATTTCCTGTTTCTCTAATAATCTCCACTTTTATTACCCTTGATCAGAGAGTGTCCCATGGAATGAGGGAAACAAGCGTGAAGGAAGAACTAGCTCGTCAAGTTATACGATGTAGCCAGTCTGGCTTATTTGTACTGGGGGTGGGCGCCCCCCATTCGGCGACCTCCCCCCATTCGAGGTTCCCCCCATGAAAAGCCCCCCTAAATTTCGACCTCCCCCCATAACCCCCCTTAACTCAAAAAATTGCCAATTTTTACCGTTTTTACCATAAATTTTCGAAAAATTTTCCGGCTTAGCGTAAAAAACACCTAAAATTAGTCATTTTTTTGCGATTTTTGGCATTTTTTGTACAAAAAACGTAAAAAAATTAGCAAAATTTTTCCAAAAATATGCCCCCCCCATTTTTGGTGAGCCATGCGGGGGGGGGAACTTCGAGCCCCCCTCCAAAAATTTTGGCCTAAAAATAAGCCAGCCAGTTATATCCAATTCACAACAAGATTACGAGAAAATCCAAGTGAAGTGACCTACCATCAAATTGATACTGAATTAGATTGTTGAAAACTTCTAGGAGGAAGAAGACTAAATGGTGATTGGTCTGACAGGAATAGAGGAACCAGGGAGTGCTAAATGCCTAAAATCAAAAAAGCAGAAAATGTACAATTCAGACTAGTCTACAGTCACGTACACATAAGCATAAACAAGTATCAAAGATTAAGCTTGACGAGGCGGAAACGAGCAACAAGCCCACCTGAAAAGCACAAAAGCAGTAGGAAAATATTATGATCCGACTATGAAGTGAAAAACGGCATCTGCAACTAACCTCCAATAAGTGAAGCAATTTATTAGAAGATACCATTGACAGGGATTTCAAATAGGGTGACACTAAAACAAGCAGAAAAACCGAGTGCCAATGACGATAAAGCTCAACAATTTTAATTAATTGATCAATTAAATAATTCATATATAGCATTAAAAATTATAAATACATTTAAACTTAATTTAATAAATAATCATGCATAGCAGCCAGTGCGCTTCTCAGCGGGATAAAGCTCTCCCAGAACTAAAAAATAGTCTCCCAAAACTAAAAATAAAGCTCATAAACCCCGTATGGCAGAAAGCCACCCAGCCAGCCACTAAAACTAACCATTTACAATCACAGTTAGCAGACAATCAAATAATGACTGCAGACGCTGGTTACCAGTCGTAATCAATTTGTGAAAAACCTGCAAAAGGCCAAAGTACGAAAATTTGAACAATAAATTCCCTACAGTATCTACCATCTACGTACACTACGTATCTACGTACAATTAGCACACTAAGAAAACTGTAAGCCGATTCAATTGTGTTTCAAGTGAATACGGGAAATATAAATTCTCCGTCACTGAAATCAGGGGTTCGGCTTTTGTAATATTTTCAATTTTGCATATGACAAAAGTGTAGATCTAAAATTGCCAAATAGCAACCCTCAAAAGCTGCTGCAATTTTAGACCGATGCAGCATATGCGACGAAAATTACAACTAATGAAAACAGAAACAAATCACTTAAAAAGATGCTACAAAAGAATTCATAACACCAAAAAAATTCTACCGGAATAAGGACAACACATCTTGAAATAAATTAGCACAAATTTGCAGAAGTTTTATCTCGTACAACGACGGAAAAATATTATATACCGAAATAGCTTGAAACGTCGAAATTGCTAGGGAAAAATGAAAAGGAAAAAATTTGAAAAATTACAATGACGCAGACCAACGAAAATATTTTTAAAAATACATAAAAACGATAATGTAAAGGGGTGCAGTGACTGTAAGCCAGCTAATAGTGTGTTCCAGGTGATAGCAACCAGAAACAGTTGCTCACACAGAAATCAGGGGTCTGGCTTCCTTTAGCGGATAATTTTGCATACATGGATAAGTCCAAAAACCTCAAAACTGTCCAAACATTGATGTAACGACAGTTCTGAGGCGATGCAAATGTATGCGAACAAAATAAACGTAAAAGGTATCTTTCACAGACAGGTTTCCTTTAACATGTACTATTCCTATTCTACACAGTCTAACCCTTTACGTTTTCATGAAAAGGACATATCCTATGCAAGAGTAGTACGTTGTTCTAACGGTGTCAGTTTAAAAAGTCTAAAGTCAAAACGTCTAAATTTTTCAAAATTGTGTGACACATTCAAAACGTCTAAAGAACGCAAACCAGATTTATTTCAATTTTAAAGTAAACCTATTTTAAAACCACATTAAATTAAACTCAACGTCTGGTTTATTGTTTTATTTTAAAATGTGTAGTGTTTAGTCCATACATGCGCTTGGGGGGTTGAGGGGTGTTTCACCCCCTCCCCGACATGGACCTCATCCCCCCAAGAAGGGTCCCTCACCCCCTCCCAGAATCCGGATTTTTCGGCCGCCAGTTCACCCCCCCAACTTCCCCTCCTGTAACAGTCAGCATATTTATGACATAAAACAAAGCAAGCCAGACAATTTCCTTAATGTAAGCCAGTTCAAAATGTGTTCCATAGTGACTAGAAGACGACAAGAGTCTCACACAGGAATCAGGGGTCCGGCTACGATTCAATAGTTTTGCATACGGTAGGACTACTACAGTTCCCCAGAACTGTCACTCAGTCAAAAATACAGTTCTGAGGCGATGCAAACGTATGCAGAAAAACGAACAAAAATATATCTTACACAAAAGATAGAATCGGGTAAAAAACAACGATATGTAGTACACAGCAAAGAAAGCCTAGTCGAACTGGCACGTAAGACAAAAACTCAATAATATAAAATTGAACAGAGAATGGTTTTTAACCTTATAAGCTATGCAACCTTAAATATCTAGAGAACTTTTTATGTTTTGTAAAAGGAATATTATCCTTGCTTTGAATTTTCAGAATTTCGAAGGCCGCAACTCTAATTCTGAAAGTGTACACACCTGTGTGATGCACCGCATGCTCTGTCTCTGCAAAATCTAATAAAATAGCGAAGACTCACTATAATCAACAGATCCGCATGAGTGCCTGTAAACACCGGAATATCCATGGGAACACGCATAGTATAGGGCTTGTTGAGACGAACACCGAAATTTCGCTCTCCGCTAAGCAACAGCAGAATGAAGACACCGATATGCACCAGACCAACACGAGCTGGAATAACAAAAAATCACAATTAAAATTACCATGAAAAAATATTAAAACAAAAAATCTTAAGTCAAAAACACAAGAATCTATGTATCGTATTCTTTCCAGATCATCTCTCTGCGAGCAAAATTGCGGATGCGCCAAATTTCCAACACTAGACAGTCTTCAATCGATAGGACTGAAAGAAACTCCAGTCAATAATTGGAAAATTCCGAAATCACAACACACACACATAAAATACAGACAAAATCTGCAGAAAAGGAACAGCAACAACAGTCGAAACATATACTTACACTGATCATTTCTAGCATCATTGAGATGATATAGGATAGGTACCAGTACGTCAAGGACATCACTCGTCTTCAGGACATAGTACAAGAATTTCTGAAACAAAAAGAATCTGGCACTGCCGACGTAAGCAGAAAGTATATTATAAATGAAAAGAAAATCAGAATCCCTGCACTTAAATTTTACAGAAGCGCCGTGTGTCTCGCGCTAAACAAACTAGAGACAGTGAACGACAGTGCAAAACATAATAATTAATCATGTATAATAATTAATAATGTATAATACACGGCGTCACGCACTTTATTGTATTCACAGCATTTCCAGAACAGGACCAGCAGTTCCTGGTGAAAGTTGACCTTTTTCGAGGAGTTTGGAAGATAGGTCTGCTGCAGTGGATTATTTAACAGACGAGTGAATCCTTTCAGAATAAACTCAAAGTCCTGAAAAAAGCTACATTGGAAAAAATGTATACACAAATCTTGGACAAGTGTTTGACAAATTGCTTGATTTTATTTGATGCTAAATCAATTAATTAATGCTTAGTTTAATCAGATCTAGTCTGAACTTTCTCAACCCGGCTCCACAACAACGTTGAAGTATGCAAGCAATCAATTTCTCCGAAAATCGTTCAAGAGATCAGCAGGAATTGACTAATATAACACCATACATAACCCCAACAAATGTATAAACTCTAACATGTTTAGCCTCAATTATTAAAAAAATTACCGTCTTTGTCGAATATTCAACATTTCCGCAGTTTTAGCTTAAAACCTCCAAAATCAGTTGTTTTTAGCGAATTTTGGCACAGGTCAAAACGAGCTGTAGTTAACCTTTCATAGCTAATTTTGAAACAAAAAATTTTAATGAACTAGCTTAATCTATACCTCTTCGCGATGAATTCTGGACAAATAATTGATAAAAAAGTTGTCGTGATAACCAGGCTGAAACAACAAAACCTCTGACAGTTAATAGCATTACCCAGTGCAGTTTGAACAATTCTAAACTATTTCAACTCTACACACATGATTTACACTTTTCAGAATCAAAAATCTCAACTAAATTAGCAAACACCCATGCTAAGATTTTTAGGTTAAACTTTAGATGTATATATGCTGATCCATATATTATATATATAACTTAAAGATACTTCCATCCAATATCACTAGCGTAGCCAGAAAAAATTGGAGGGGGCAAACCAAAATGCTCTGTAAATTCCACTATGCACCACTGAACCGTTGGAGGAAGATTTCATGGAAAATCTAGTGCTTTTTGGGATGTTTTCATCCAAAAGTAGATGAAATCTTCATCTCATGAAAACTTCATTCAAAAGTATGTAGCAGGTGAAACAAATTTATTTAGAAGATTTATTCCCGCTGCTGCTACTCATTAACAATTTATTTTTGTATCCGATTTCGGGGGGGGGGCGTGCCCCTTTGCCCCCCCCCCCCGGCTATGCGCCTGTCCAATATATACCTCGAAATCATGTCCCACTTCCATATCATGATCCAGGCAAACAATTAGGACCTGAAGTGCCACCTGTACCAAGGGCTCTCTACTGTCCGTAAACAGCAGATAATTGTAGGGCAGACCATAACCCACCGGATCATATGAACCAATCACATTCAACAGACTTGTGAACAAGGGAAGAACGTGTCTAAAACAACACAAAAAAGCCGATCCCTTAATATATATCCAATGTCATTTCTAAATCGAAATCAAATTGTATTTCCTCACCTTTCCTTACATACGCATATATAATAGACATATAAACTACGTATCTCTGTCTCTTCTCGGCTACCGACCAACCAAAGCCAACCCAATTTGACCGATTGAGCTAACAAATCCATCAAGTTTCACTGACAATACGTAATGATATAAAAACGGTAAAGTGGTAAAAAGTGGTAAACAGCTACCTGGTAAGCTTAGCTAGGAAATTAAAATTTAGTATGGGAGCGCACTGCTGGCTATATATATATATAAATTTCAAATTTTAAAGTAAGGAGCAGGACCAATGGGATCAAAAATTTAAGTCCCCGATTTTCTGGCTTTTTTGTAGACAAGAATTTAGGTGGGAGTCTGGGGGGAGGTAAAATTTTTCGAAAAATGCTTAAAAATAGCTATTTTTGTGCTGCGAAGCAAAAATATTAACAATTTTTTACCTAAATTTAAGCTTAAAATAGCTAAAAAATGCCTAAAAATTTGGCGAAGCCGGAAAAAATTTTCGAAATTAACCCTCAAAACCCTATTTTTCCAGGCACTTAAGAGTTGTGAGGGGGGAAGGCCTGAATCCTGGGGTTACTACCCAAGTCTGGAGGAGAATTTCTGAGAGCGGGGGCACCCCCATCCTGTAGGAAAAAGCCCGACTGCTGAAATCTTGCATAAATGTCAGAAGCTACGTATCTCCTACTCTCAAGAACACAAACAAGTTAAGTCAGTAACTACGCAAAAGGTTGACTTATTGTGTTTGTTCTTAGGCCTTAACTAAACGCAGACTATTTTTATGTTTATCATACGTATACTTCCAAGTCGAACTGCCTCTATAACTGAGGACAGAGTGATGTTCCACCGTTCAAAAGTCGTTTAAGACTTTGATGTCTGATGTTATGATTATACTAACTTGTTCATTTGACTAATGAGAATTTGCGCATTAAGTGAACACTAAATCAAAAGTCAGGACTACGTGTCACAAAGATTCAACTGTTACAGCGCATTACTGCGTCATTCCTGGTCAGATCTCAGCCTCATCAGTGAGCCAAACCTAACTGCCAGGTAAAAGTTTCCAAGTATATACGTATATATGGGACCAGGTTCTGCTCTATGTCAGCGTTAAAGTTTAACAAAGATAACTGTCAGGGTATTTTTTACGGGGGGGGCGGGGGCCCCCCGAAAATGCCTCCCCCCCCGAAATCCCCCCCGGGATTTTGGTCTTCCCCCTTAATGAGGTCTACATTTTTCCAAAAATGGTCAAATTTCCAAAAATTTTCCGGCTTCGCCGGAGATTTTTACCTAAAAATAGCTTTTTTGGATTAAATCCTGGCATTTTTGAGAACTTTTTGCGATTCTACGTGCAAAATACGCCAAAAAATTGCAATTTTGGCTCATTTTTACCAAAAAATCTCCCCCCCCGGAAATTTCTCCCCCCCCCCCTCCGGGCCCGGGCCCCCCCCCGGGAAGCCCCCCCCCCCGAAAGAAAATCCCTAAAAAATACCCTGACTGTAGCACCTACATTCCACGAATACTTAGAGAGTGGGAGCTTTTGCACGTTTGCAGATGCTTCCCACTCGACCACTTTCCGCACAGACTGCTTCACAGTCATTTTCGGGCTCCCCTCTTCCAATGACCGTGCAATGCCCAGAAAAAAAGCCAAATGTTGTTCTGCTTCGCCGTAAATGTTGATTTTAGGGCTGGCGATTCTATTTGGAGTCAACTTCGAACAGTTATATTTACTCAAGTATTGCTTGGAAATAAGAGTATATAAGTACATCTTTATATCAAAATATTTCCTAACATTTTCTCTTTTTAATGGATGGACGAAACCATGGAACCAGTTAGAATTATGTTAAAGAAGGTTAGAATGAGTATATACAATTTTTCAATTTTTTGCAAACCGAATAAAAATGTAGAGGGGCATCGGCTACACCATTCGAAATCTCTACCGAATTTGAACAGCCTTTAGCTAATGTGAAATTTCTCTTCTTTGGGGAGAACTTAGTTAGAATGTATGCGTAACCTAAATTGTGTACTTTACTCAAATTTACAAGTTTGTCACGCGATTACTTCAGCTAGAAAGTAGCAATTGGTGCAACTAAGGGCAGATTTGTGAAAAACTCAAATGTTAAAAGGAAACCTCCATCTTGGAAAGAAGATGTTCCACAATCGCTGGAAAAAATTGTAGTGCTTTTGCTAAGATTACAGTTTTAAAAATACAAGCATATTGGATAATAATTACAAAATTACCATGCCTCGGACAATTGGCCTCTGTGAGGCCTTCAAATCAACATCCTTGGTAAAACTTACAGATTACGCAGCTCAAGAAATAATGCTTAATTTGATTCCAGCGAAAATGTTGGGTTTCTTAAGGCCAAAATATGAAAACTGACCATATCTCACTCACGATAACGAAAAGCTAAGAAGATTCTTCCAAAAGTAAAACCGCAGACCTCAAACAGATCCTGCATATGATTCTTAACTGTGTGGCAACTGTCCAATGTCCTGAAGTGAAATTGCCCTGAACGGAAATGTCAAATTGCTTAAAGTGGGATTGTGCGGACTACGGAGGGTGCTAGCTGGGTTTGCTTTTCTGGGGAGGGGGCGCCCCCCACTTTGGTCAATATTTTCAAAAGTTTTCCGGCCTTGGTCAAAAATCTTCTATTTTGGTACTCAAACTCAATTTTTGAGCACTTTTTTAGCATTTTTGGACCATTTTGTTCCCCCACTTTTGGACCCACACCCAACTAGTGGGGGGGGGGGAGCTCCGCCCACTCTCCCCACCGGCCCACCCCCACTTTTTTCGCCTAAAATAAAACCAGGCTAGTACGCTGAAAAAGCTATTTTGGAAAGTTTCATCAAATTTGAACATGATATGTGCCATGCTAACAAGAGAAAGACCATCTCAAAATAATTTATTTTGCAACTGAAATTAAATTTTTGAGCATTTTTATCTAGAAAGTTTCCCTAACCTCACTTCCTCCCAGCCTTTTCGCAGAAATTCAGCCCCGTACAGTTAATATATCCTGTATAGTGACTGAGTTGCTGGAACTTCATCGAGTTCTAGTGAGCATTATTCAAGGTAGCTTTCTGAATAGCAAGGATTTCATTGAGGTGAATCCAGGTATATCTCAGAGTTATAATCACTTACGTATATCTATCTGTGATGAGATGAGTGACTACTTCGATCCAAATGATCTGCTTAATTGCTTGTCACTAATTCTAGTCTACATCTTCATTCAGCTTCTGACTAAAACTGACAGCCCAAACTCCTCCAAGCAGCAGAGCACACAACATTTGGATAGCTTACCTGCATATATTACAGAATCTGATTTTAAGAGTACACTCTACAACTTTCGGTCAGACGTGGACTTAGCTTGTTTTCCTGCACTCTCTGCTCTCTGGGTCTTATTTCCACAGCCAACAGGTTAGTTAGTTAGTTAGTTAGTTAGTTAGTTAGTTAGTTAGTTAGTTACAGGATTTAAATCTTAGACTTGAATAATTGAATACTAAATAGTGAAACCTGTGTGTATAAATAAATATAAACGAATTTATACAGATACGTATTTATTACGCTGCAAATCAAATATGAATATACACGTTTCACTATTTAGCAATCAGGAACTACTTCGGAGCAACAACAGAACAGGATCAAATTCGTGAAGAAAGAATTTTCTATTTTAACAGCCGAGTATCAATAAGAGTCCATAATTCTGTTAAGCCACTGGAGCGTCCCTCCTTTCTGCATTACGTGCATTCGGGCCACAACGCGAATGGTTCCCCAGTCTGGGGAGGGAGTTAGCAAAATGTATTTGGGGGAGGTTCCCAACAGTCAGATTGCAGAAGGGGGTTTCTGCAATCTGATTTAAGACATTGGCCTGAAGACGAGGAATTGCGCTACCCTGTAGCAGACCCTCCCATCGAGTTGCTTTAAACGATCTACTGTCAACTGCAGATACTTTCAATGCTAATTTCTGCTGACCAGCTATTGCCAGCCAATATGCAAACATATTAAAGGCATCGTTATCGTCTTAACGTTTCTGAAACACATTGTTAGCGTACGGCTCAAATCAAGTTAAAATTTCATGAAACTTTCCAAAAATAACTTCATTAATAGTGTTCGAAAACTATCTGCAGTCCCGCTTTAAAGAATCTATGTTCCCAGTGATGAATTTATTTAGCCTGTTTCTAACAGGTGGCTAGTCCCAATGATTCCGTATTTTCATTCGAATGACTTGGAAGGCATGTTTGAATTCGGAAGCATCTTTCCAATTACCACCCAATTAGTTGTGATGTTTGAAAACGAAGTTTTTAGCGATCTTGAGACGTTTATTATGCAAATCGCGCGAATGTCATTTAACCAATGTGTTCCTCACAAAAATATCCAAAGATCCCTTTTCGTTGGTCCAGTTGGGTCTCTGTGACTATACTTAGCAAAATAGTCCTTGTAAAGTTGTTTGCGGATTTTTTACGTTTTGACGTGTAAAGATATCTAGCTAGCTATATATATTTTATATACAGTGGCCTGATTCCATGAACAATGGTGGTTCAAAATTGATGTCTCTAAAAGGAATAACCACACCTAAGCACACAGTGGCAAATTCATGGCCATTCATGGCATAGAGAAAGCTTTTGGTCTAGAACTACCAAAACTCGGTTTGCTCAGTCTCAATTCGGGACCAGAAAAATTACCACAAATGCCGCTTCCGGTATTAATCAGGAACCAGGAAAGAAAACTACTTATTACAAATCACTTCAACTTTATTGTGGGTTCTGGAGGGTGAAACTGCCAAGTAGTGTTGTTGACCGGCCAAATTTTCGCCGGCCAGCACATGCCGACCGGGCGACCGGCCAGAAACGACCGATTGATAAATAGAAGACTGAAAATGGCCGGCCGGGTGCCAGAACAAAAAATTCTATTGAAATGCATCAGCATGATTTGAAATCTATTTACTGAGAAAATTCTGGTAAACCGCTCAAATATTAGTCCGACTCGCCTTGCGAGTACACCTCTTGGCCGGCCAGCAGGCCCCTCCTTTTCCACCTGACCGGTCAACAACACTACTGCCAATCTGATTATGACTGGAATGATAGATCACATTCTCAATCAATGTGTGTGCTTCCACATCTGTCGGGCAATATTATTGAACAATCGGTAAAGTGAATTACACAGCAGACTTGGATACGTTTGTAGCATTTACTTAAAAGCATTTGTATGCTGATACTAAGTAGTATCTACACACAATACTGCTGGGCTTTATTACTGGGGGGGGGGCGCCCCCCACTCACCATAACGTGCCCAGAAAATGCCAAATTTTTAAGATTTTTGGTTAAAATTTTCAAAATTTTTCCGGCGTCGCCGGAATTTTTTGGTCAAAAATCGTCTATTTTGGTACTCAAACTAGATTTTTGAGCACATTTTAGCATAGTTATAGCAGTATATGTAGAAAACAGGCTATTTTTACTGCATTTTTAGCGCTTTTAGACCACTTTGGATTTCCCCCCCCCCCACTTTTTTCGCCTATAAAAAGCCCAGATACTACTGGTCCTACTACGGTGTCCATTACGATTAACGATGTCAACAAATCCGCACAAATCAAATCAGGTAAAATCTTTAACCATCAACCCGGGAAATTGCTAGCTACAAATATCATTTTACGTATTTTTCAGACAAACATGCGATCCTCACAACAGCTCAACCTGCTACCCAAATTTTCGGCAATTCTGATGGCAGTGGTAATCCTGCTAATCCTACCGCCGGCGAGTTCAGCGACTGTCGCTGGATATCGAAACGGACCACGAGCCCGCGAAAGATCGGACAGATCAGCTTCCGGAGGGACCCAGTTCTACTACCTCGGTCGACGCGCAGACAACGCTCAGATTGATTCTCTCAATCTGGAAGTGCCCGACGAATTGATCCTGGCAGAGCCGCCTGCGGCCAACAAACGAGCCGGCGGTCGAAGATTTCCGCTGGAGTATGCGCCACTGCTTCAGGTCAGCCTGCCCGACAGACTACTCAACCAGTGGTGGACGGAGGAAGAAGCCAACGACGCCATTTCTGCGTTGTCTGACGGCGAAGAGGCCCTGTATGAGAAGAAACGAGCCAACACTGATGCCGCCAGCAAACGACAAAATCTCAGACGAATACCGATTCGACTCTAGTGGCTGGAGCTGTCAACTGTACTGCGCAGCTGGCACACAAACAGCACCTGTTGCCACAATAACAGGCACTCTGAAATCAATCATGTCGCTATATATTTTCGTATTTACGTATACGTAATGTCTGTTCCACGAAAGGGTATTTCTGTAAACTAGAGGTTGATAAAAATTTGCTTGGCTCATATAAAAGATCCAGAGATAGAAATAGCACCAAACTACTCTCAGCCAATCCACCTCATTTTTCATTTCAGCCTAATCTCAGATAGCAAAGCATAAGCCTGGGTTTATTTTAGGCGAAAAAGTGGGGGGTGGAGGCCCCCTTAGTGAGGGGGTAGGGAGGTCCAAAAGTGGTCGGCATAAATGCACTAAAAATTCAGTGAAATACCTTGTTTTCTACATGTACTGCTATAACTAGGTAAACTAAAAAGTGCTAAAAAATTAAGTTTTAGTACCAAAATAGGCGATATTTGACCAAACGTTTTGAGCAAACCTTTCGAATAAATGTCACCATCTCTTCAAGTAAATGTCGGAACATTTTCAGTATATGTCGTAACCTCTGCAAACTAATGTCACAGTCTCTTTGTAGCTAATATTCTCTCTACCCACACACTTATATACAGTACCGATATTTCATTCTACTGTAAGCTGTCATGTAAATCCACCCATCCATTACCACACTGACAGATTCTGGTCATTAAATTCTACTGACAGCAAAGACAAACTTCTGTACTACGTAATCTATACAGACACATACATACACTTTTACATTAAGGTTCACATTTTAAAACCGAAACCTAAGGTTAGCATTTAAAACTGAAATACAGGTTTAAAAGGCCAAACTGACGCAAACCCACGCAATCGATCAAGTTTCATTAACACTATCCTATCGCAAGAGACAGGCAGGCAGGACTGACCTATTCTCAGCCGATGTGAAGTATTCAATCCATCGGTTACGATAGACACCTGGCTCAGCCTGAGTGAGATACATGGCCTCAGAGAAACAGGTGAGCATCAGTTTCAGGATCTCCGTTCGATTGGCATCATGCTGAGGGACATGGGCCGGACTGTTGGCATAGCCCACCCCAGAGGCCCAGATATACTCACAGGAGTCGATGCTGGACAGATCTTCTGGTGTTTCCTAAGCAAAAAATCGAAGTCCCTTAAAAAATTTGGAGGTGGGGGCAGGCACAGGCAGAATGTGGCATCTGACAAATGTGCCAAGACATACCAATCAGGCGCGTAGCCAGGGGGGGGGGCAAGGGGGGCATGCCCCCCCGAAATTGGGTTGCCCCCTGGAAATATTTACCATCAGGAAATATTTATGACGCAAAAAACAGCTGTGGACTGCGTTGAGCCTAGGCATTGATAAAAACAAGAGCAAAAATGTGCTCCTTCGTCGCATGTAAAATACATATGAGTCTTCGTAGGCAGGTTGCACATAATCAGAAACTAGCCTGTAAAATACATATGAGTTCCGTAGGGAGGTTGTAAATTAAAAAAAGTTGCAACCGCTTAACATATGAGCCTGTCCTACAACGAGGCTCATATTGGCGTATATCATAATACGAATAATTTGCAGAGATATATTTTACTTTTGTATAAATCCATACTGTATAAAGCTTTTCATTACAAATTATCCTTCACATAGCTTGTTGATCAGTCATTATAGTGTGTGCGTGTGTGTGTGTGTGTGTGTGTGTGTGTGTGTGTGTGTGTGTGTGTGTGTGTGTGTGTGTGTGTGT
>JASAND010022939.1:0-11958 GCA_030248195.1 Trissonchulus latispiculum
CAACCTAGTCCTCTTCTATTTTTGAACCTAGCCCCATATTAAGCATTTTAAAGATTTCAGTCTCTTGATTTTTACAACCTCACCACAACCTATATTACTTTTTCATGCTCCAGAGGAGCATTTTTATTTTTGCTTGTATATATATATATAAATTTCAATTTTAGTGTGTCGAAAATGTCAAAAATGCTAAAAGTTGTTTGATTTAGCTCAAATTTGGTATGGTAGTTTGAATGGTCTTGCCAACTTGCAAAATTTCAGGCCTCTAGCTCTTCCTTATCAGCCAAACTTGGGTTTAGGCGGGGTTGGTTTCTTACCTTCTTTTGGCGGTTGGTTTTTGTTCCCCGACCTCTATATATACAATACATGCGACGAGTCATGTAAATTTTTCGGAGGTTCCAAAATGATAAAATATATATATATAATTAATATTAGATTTGTTAAAACGGTAAATTAATTTAAAAATAGCTCGAAAATAGTTTTTAAGAAGTAAGACAAGTGTGGCGCAATTTTTTTCTAATTACGCAAAAAATTTCGAGTCACTGCGCCACGGACCGCAAAAAGTTCGGACGAAAAATAAAACACAGACTATAAGCTGCCAAACGTTCAGAAATTGGGAAAAACCACTCTGACCGGAAATCTCGAATTTTTGAATCGGGATTGCGCGGAGGGTGTTAGAACGCTAAAAGAACTTATTTCGGAAAGTTTCATCAAATTTCATCTTGATTTACGCCGCCAAATAACAATATGTGCCCAAAAGGAATCACCACTAAGCAATTTTGAAATGCTAACTGGCGTTTTCCTAGGCAAAAATTTCAAGAGGAAGTTTGGGGGTCCAGGTTCATCCTAGTCCAGGTCTGGGGGGTTCTGATTTCTGGGGGGAGAAAAATTTTTTAAAAAATGCCTAAAATGTTTTTTGCTGCTGAGCTAAAAAATTAACTATTTTCAACTTAAATTTAAGCTTAAAATAGTTAAAAATGCATAAAATGGGTAGAAATCCGGCGACGCCGGAAAAAATTTTCAAAATTTGCCCTCAAAACCCTATTTTCCGGGCACTTTAGGGTGGAGGGGGGTTCTGGGGGGGGAGGCCCGAATCCTGGGGGAGGAGACCCAAGTCTGGGGGCCCCCCACCCCCCCTGTAGGGAAAAGCCAGGCTAATGTTACCTTTCTTGGTATATACGTATATAGCTGTTACATTTTGAACTTTCAAGAATATTTTAGTCTATAATTTTTTGTACTTTGTCTTTTTTGTTGTAGAATTCCGGTTTCCTATCCTTTCCGCTGTTAACCATGACGCTTTCTGCTCAGTTGGCTGGCTGGGTTGTTTGCCGTCGGTATGGTTTTTGCTGATATATACGTAGTATATATTTTAATGTTTTTAAGAAACGTTTGTTTGTTCGTTTGTTTGCCAGTTTTGCTCATTGAAGTCTGATTCTTAGTGTGAAGTATTTTACCACCTTTTGCGAGCCCATTTTTAGGGTCAATGTACAAATTTTCGTTATCGTTCACAACTGTCCCCCAGGCTGTTTTGAAATGGGTCCAAGGTTATATTCAACGGGGGGGGGGGCAAGAGGCGGAGCATTGATTGATTGCATTTTGCAGTTCGACTTGGACGAATATTTTTGTTCTATCGTCTTGTTGTAGCATGGTTTCTCCCTCCCTCCCTATTTGGTTCTTCATGAAACGTGGCGCATATTATGTCCCCATTTGGCTGGCTGGTTTTTTTTTCAACGGAAACTGATCCCTTATCTTGGAAATTCGTTGTCGGTATGTTGGTTTACTACGTAGTTATCTTCGCGTTTTTGTACAAAACCTTATATACTTTGATTTACCCTGGTATGCGAAGCCTTTCAACGTCTGCAAATGGAGGAGGGCTGGTTCACGGTAGTGGTCATCGCTCATGTGCTGAAGCTGAAAAATTACTACATTTAATTACTGGTGTGGTCAAAAACATCGGGTACTACTGAGATCTTAGCCGCCTTCCATCCTTTTGCAGCCGCAGCTTTTATGTGCCCGACCACCCATTTTTCACAACTACCAACATAATTGATTAAACATTTCTACTGTCTGCTACGCCCCAGCTTCAAAACGGCCATTTGTCGTCATGATTTGGCACCCCATATGCAGAAAAATCCTAGATGGCTGTATCTTATCTGCATCTAAGGAAATTTATTTTCAAAGCTGAACTTTCGCCAAAAACTTAAAAAATTTTGGCTGACGAAAAGAAAAATTTTCCGGTGCAAGCTATAAGACTGAAATTTGGCATATACAGAGGCCCCATAGGTGTACTCATTTGTGCCAAATTGTAGGAAATTATGCCGACTGAAAATATTTTGATGTCAACTTGAATCTTCAAAAATTGGTAAATCGCCATTTTCGGGCAGTGTACCCCCAAAATCAAAAACTCAAATTTTTGAAATTAAAATTTTTGAGATATTTGAATTCAACGTGGTCGTTAATACACCCTCATCAAATTTCAGCTCCATTAGTAAAGGCTTGCGACTTCTGTGGCTGCACAAAGCTTCTACGCAGGATCCGACAGACCGAAAATGGCGATTTTGGCGATTCTTGAAGATTCAAGTTCACATAAAAATTTTTCAGTTGGCAAAATTTCCTACCATTTGGCCCGGCCCGGAGAATCTCTTATCGGAACAGCCCTACTCCGTATATGTCAAATTACAGCCTTATAGCTTGAACCAGAATTAAAAGTTTCTTTTCTTTAGCCAAAATGTTTTAAATGTTTGCCGAAAGTTCAACTTTGAACATCAATTCCCTTAGATGCAGATAAGATACGGCCGTCTAGTATTTTTCTACAGAGTCCAAATCATGATGCCAAATGGCAGCTTTGAAGCTGGGGCCTAGCAGTCAGTAGAAATTTTTAATCAATTATGTTATTAGTTCTTTTGGGAGGTCGGGTATATAAAAGCTGCGGCTGCACACGGGTGGAGGGCGGCTAAGATCTCACTACCCGATATGTTTGACCACGCCCATGCTGTATATCTGTGTCAAAAAGTAGGCCAATCGGGCAAAGTCGGCAAGTCGATTTTAGTAGCCACCCCTTAACTCAGGTTTGGGTATTGGTAACATCAGCCCAGATGTTCAGCACATAAGGATTGATGAAATATGCAGGAAATACCTAGAAGATAGTTGTTTGTTTTTGTTGGACACTTTAATTAGTATATAATATCTGAAACAGGTAAATGCATGCACTGTACGTACGTTATGGATTTTATATAACAGTGTACATTTATTTTAGGAGACGTTGTCTACCGTTTATTAGTGGCTGTGTGACTCATATACACGGAGTCTCCCAAAGGTTGGTTTAGTATACTATTTATTACTATTTAAGGGGAGGGGTGACTATGTCTAATAGGGGTGCGTGACCAAAAATACTTGGTTGTTGTCTGTTAGCTGGCTCCTAATTAGCTCTCCAGACACCCGAGACCCGGACTGACTGGCTTATCCCTAGTGGAGGGGGTGGGCGGGCGCCCTCCCCCCATTCGGCGACCTCCCCCCCATTCGAGGAGCCCCCCCCATAAATCCCGACCTCCCCCCCATAACCCCAAAAATTCCCAAATTTTACCATTTTTACCCAAAATTTTCAAAAAATTTTCCGGCTTCGCCGGATTTTTGACTAAATTTTCGCTATTTTAGCGTAAAAAACACCTAGAATTAGTCATTTTTAGCGATTTTTAGCAGTTTGTACACAAAAAACCCACAAAAATTCTAAAAAAATTTCTAAAATATGCCCCCCCCCCATTTTTGGTGAGCCCCCCCATCGATGGGGGGGGCCCCCATGAAGCCCCCCCCCCCCCATAAAAAATTGCCAAGGGATAAGCCAGACTGACTCCCCCCCGTTGTAGCACCCAATATACGTCCAAATCTGTTTTTGCTGATTGCTTTAATAGACACATCAAACATACTGGATTAGACTATACTGTACATATACATGGCATTGACGTTGTTGTAACCTTGCCGGTTGGGTAGCCTATTAGCCTAAACTTGAAGAATCCACCTCCATATTTTGGCCGCGAAATTGAAGCATTTTATTCTAATGGGATCCCGGAAGCTAAACTTCCGTGTAAACGTAGACTCACCTGGGTTTCTTTTACTGGGGGGGCCCACTTTTTTGCCCCCCCCCCCCACTTGAGCACCTCCCCCCCCACTCGGCCCTAGTGTTGTTTCAGCAGCTGAAACTGAAACAGAAACCAAGTTTCAGTTTGTACATGTTTCAGTTTCAGTTGCTGAAACTGAAACTGAAACTGAAACTATAACAGATTTGGAGCTGAAACTGAAACTGAAACTTAGTCGAAGTGAGAGCTGAAACTGAAACTGAAATTAAAATAAATTTTGAGCGGAAACTGAAACTGAAACTAGAACAGTTTAGGAGCTGAAACTGAAACTGAAACAGTTTCAGCTCCACACTAACACTGAAACTAGTTTCAGCTCTCGCTGAAGCTGAAACTATTTTCAGCTCTCGCTGAAGCTGAAACTATTTTCAGCTCTCGCTGAAGCTGAAACTAGTTTCAGCTCTCACTGAAGCTGAAATAGGTTTCAGCTCTCGCGTATACATGCTTATCATGAACGAGTGTTTCAAAAACTGGGCCCTGTTCCCAGCATGTAAAATTCCAGCATTATGTATAAATATAAACGTTTGACTAGTGTTTTGCAGAACCGAGCTATCTACTATAATACTATCTACTGTGTGGCAATGTTTATTTGATCTGTTTCCAACTAATTTTCTTTTTTCAGATTATTAAATAATCATTGTAAGATTTGCCCAACGTAATAACATTTTTATAAAATCATTACATGTGGACAAGGAGCCCAGCACCAACAACTAAAAAGATCCCCAAATTTAAGGTTAATTAAATTGCAGTTAAATCTTCCCTTTTAATTTGTTGCAATATAATTTTCTAGTATAGATAGCCGCAGTTATAAAAGTGACCAATGGGAAAGATTAAATGGTTTCCAGTATCAGTATTATACTTATTGTGCTTCACGTTCTTGATTTGATATTATCTATGGAAAGAATTCACCAAGACACCAAAAATTCGCAGTGCCCTGTCTGCCACAAACGAAAATGTCTAAAGAGATTATGTGAAAGTTCAGGATTGGGAACGAAAACTAAATGGTAGTTAATTAATTTGATTAGCATAACATAAGGATAAAATAGAGGATAACAAAAGCTGAAACTCATTTTAGCAGAGCTGAAACTGAAAACTATAAAAGACTTGGAGCTGAAACTGGAAACTATAAAAAACTTAAAGCTGAAACTGAAACTAAAGCTGAAACTCATTTTAGTCAGAGCTGAAACTGAAACTATAACAAATTTGGAGCTGAAACTGAAACTGAAACTATAACAAATTTGGAGCTGAAACTGAAACTGAAACTAAGCTAAACTACGAGCTGAAACTGAAACTGAAACTAGAACAAATTGTGAGCTGAAACTGAAACTGAAACCTGTCTGAAAGTGGAGCTGAAACTGAAACTGAAACTAAACAGGCCAGCGTAAACATCACTACTCGGCCCTACCCACACTTTTTTGGGCTCCCCCATCCCACTCACCCTAAAGTGTCCAGAAATTGCCAAATTTTTAGGATTTTTGGTCAAAATTTTCAAAATCTTTCTGGCTTTGCAGGAAATTTTTGATCAAAATCTCCTTTTTTGTGCTAAAACTTAATTTTTTTTAGCACTTTTAAGCATGCGTATAGCAGTGTATGTGGAAACAGGCAATTTATACAGCATTTTTGGCCCATTTTATCCCTCCCCCACTTTTCGACCTCCTCCCCAGCAGTAGGGGGGGTGGGGTTGCGTTGCCCCCACTCTCCCCCTCCCACTTATTTTTGCCTAAAATAAACCTAGCTCCCATGTCTTCAAAATTGTGCCAAATATGAAGGAACTCGCCTTCCTCAAAACAATTGCTACTAATTGTTGAAACCTGAAAAATATCAATTTCTAGAAATATCAATCGGTTCAATAGGTTCTTGTTCTAACATTGCATGATAATATCATCACAGATAAATTTAGCTAAAATTGTATGTACTGTTTGGCCTACCGGCCCTACGACAGTGACATTAGTTTCAACTTGCTTAAATCCTGAATGCATGCATGGCTGATACCTTAGTTATACAGTTGAATACCAAATGGACTGCCTGGTCAGTACATTCTTGCGGCGTTTGTACATTTTGTCTGCTCTGTCACACAAAATGAAAACAACCGTGCACAGTTGTTGAGCAGTAAAAATACATGCAAATGACTGAGTTCTGCTGATATATAGTACCGCTTTCCTCAATTCAGCGATCCTTTCAATTTAATCTTTAAAAATACTTTGACATTAGGTGGTGGCACAAATACGGAAAAATTGTGAAAACTATTTTTCAAATTGGATGTCATGAAAAGTGATTAGTCCCACCACCGGACATCGGTTCCTGTGTGTCTGTCGAGTTAGTCGGAGCCAGCTAAGAACCGACACCCAAGCATTCTTACCACGCACATGTTATGTGTTCTATTCATGCAGAAGGTGGTGCCGATTCATGAAAATTCGGCCAAAGTTGAACGCCCTCCCTTTTGTCTAGTTTGACTCAAATCTTGTTTCGATCATTGTAAAGAATTTTTGAAATGGGAAGTGTATACAGACTATCTATCTGGGTTTACTTTAGCTAGAGTGGGGCGTTGGGGCGCATGTCCCACTTTTTGGCATCCCCCTCACTCGTTGCTATTTGGAGCTTCCCCTCCCCCACTTTCACTATGAGGTGACCCCAAGAATATGCCAAAGTTTAAGGATTTTCGGTCAACTTTTTCCAGTTTTTAGCACTATATGATCAGTTTATTCCTCCACTTTTGGTCGCCTCCCTACTAATATGGGGTGTTCCTCACTTTTTTGGCCTAGACAAAACTATATTATATATCAGGGTGGTGTAAAATCTACTTTATTTGTAATTTGCCGTGCAATTCGACTTCGAGGTCTCTCCCCTATGACTGAGCAGCGTTTGTAAAATTTCTGGACATATATATTATAGGGGAGCGCGAGAGTGCTCCCCTATAATATGGGTGTAAAAGGCTCAGTGCGGCCCTTGGAGACCCGTTCGAGTTCCGTGCCAGCTAAATACTCAACGAATCTGGACAATTTTGGTATCGTTGGAATCTACATAACGTACTACAAGTCGCAAAAAAGTTTTGGTCAACATATCCAACTTTGAAAATTTTCGCTTCCGGGCAAGTTAGGTCCGTTTGTTTTTTCGTGTACGCTTGGGAAAATGCAATTTTCTGTGTCGGAGTGTTAGAACGATCTGGGCATTTTGAGCAGGTGAAGTTTGGTTTTTCTGAACGCATATACCGACCCCCGAAAAGGAACCTTTTTGATATTTTTTCGCTACCCGGCCCCGGCGGAAACCATCAGTGTGCGGCGGGCAAAGGAAGTGGTGGCTATACAAATGGCCAAAAAATGGCCAATTTTTTTCCAAAGCTACAGGACTCAGGGAAGACGTAGAGAGACGTGGTTTTGTTGCACAAGGGTCGGTGGATAGGTTTATATGTCCTAACGAGGGCGATTTTTGATATCTGGCCAGGATCGTTCTGGCGGCCGGCCCAAATTTGGTCCGGCCAAATAGCCATTTTCGGAAAGTTCCAGCTCTACAGAAAATAGTCAAAAACAGGCCTAAATATGCTGTTTTGGACAATATAGTGGGACGCATATAAGGGTTATCGGGGTCGCTGAACACGATGAACATAGTCGCAGCTCTGTGCGGCGCTGCTATCGTGCTGTACTATTATGCAGCAGCCATAGCACGCTGTCTGTAGACTTGCTGTAAACGGATAAACATATGAAACTTGGTGAGAATCATGTCTGTAGTAAGGGGGAACTGTAGCTATGTTAGTTGGTGCACTCTGTAGCTTCCACCGTGCTGTATGTGCTGTTCCAAAACACAGCACCGTCAATAACAAGTTATTCATTCATCACTGGTATTTGAAATTCGGCATACAGATAGTTTATGACATGACAAACTATTATAGATACGTTTCGTATACTTATTACGATGTTAGTATGTGGTTGCGATGCAGTGGAGTGCTGCGGAAGCACAGCGCGGCCTATAAATAACTACAGAAAACTTGCAATCGTCTGAAATTCTGTAGGCAGGTGCTGAAAATAGCATTGGAAAACATGTCGTACAAGTCTCCTTTTTTAGCAGTGAAGTTTGCGCCTAATTGCGCTGCAGTAGAGTGCTGCTGAAGTACAGCACGGTCTATAACTAGCTACAGGTAAGTTGCAATCGTCCGGAATTTTGCATACAAGTGCGGCTGAGCATTGCAAATCGTGCCGTACAAGTCTCTTCACCCACAGTAAAGTTTGCATCAGGTTGGGCTGCAGTACATTGCTGCTGAAGCACAGCACTGCATATAACTAGCCACGGATGAGTTGCAATCGTCCGAAATTTTGCACACGCGTGCGGCAGAGCATTGCAAATCGTGCCGTATGAGTTTCCTTCACCGACAGTAATGTTTGCATTTGATTGCGCTGCTGTAGACTGCTATTTACAGTAACTAAAACTATTGCAGTCATGGGTACTGGATGTTGGATTTCTGTCGCAATAGAGAAAAAGGAAGAAATTGGAACTTTGCAAGCTTCTTTGTTCTGTATTTTTGGTTGACGCTTAATGATTGGCGGAATTTTTAAGGTTTCTTTCACACAGCTTTAACGTTTTTGCGTTTTACTGAGAACCTTAAAAATGAAATAGGACAAGAATAAAAATGCTCCGGTGGAGCACGAAAAATACAATATGGGTGACATTCGGTTGTAAATGGACAGAGGACTAGGTTTTAAAACGTTAGTATGGTAGGGGCAGGTTGTAAATGCCAGGAGGAGTAGGTTAAAAGCGCACTAATATGGACCAGCTTCGCTGAACAACCCATATTCGCGGTCACTCATGCTCCACTCCACATGACATACGAGTAAGATCTACATTCTTCAGCGTTCAAAGCAAGCGGGACAATTTTGAAATATTAAAGCTTATTCCAAATAAACAATGCAGTTCTGGTAGAAAGGTGTTCAAGGTGTTTTTTCTGCAGTGTCAGCGCAGAATCTTGTATTAAGTTGATGCGAAAAGGAGTTGACATTATGTACGTGTATTATAGGGGGGCGCGAGAGCGACCCCCTATAATATGGGTGTAAAAGGCTCTGCGCGGCCCTATGAGACTCGTTCGAGCACCGTGCCAGCTCAATACTGAACGAAACTCGGCAAGTTTGGTATTTTTGGAATCTACACGACGAGTACAACAAGTTGCTAAAAAGTTTTGGTCAAAATTTTCAACTTTGAAAATTTTCACTTCCGGACAAGTTAGGTTCGTTTGTTTTTTTTCTGTGTTAGTCACTCTTGGAAAAGGGCTATTTTGTGCAGAGGTGTTTGAAAAATGTGGGCATTTTCAGCCGGAAAGGTTTATATTTTTTGAATGCCGATATGGTCCCATGTGCCCCGCGCTATATTTTTTCGCTGCCCGTGCATGCCACCTGTGCGGCCGGGCCAAAAGTGCGCAAAACGGCGTTTTTTGGTCAAAAAGGCCAATTTGTGTCACGGCCACAGGGCTCAGCGAACAGAAGTTAGAGAGACGCGGTTTGTTGCATGAACGGGTTCGGCTTGGAGGGGATACTAGTGCGTAACGTTGGCCGATTTTTGATTTAAGTCCTGGACCGTTCAGGCGGCCGGCCCAAAGGAAGTCGGTCCAAATGGCCATTTTCGGAAAAATTTCTAAGTCCCAACTCCACAGAAAATAGTCAAAAATAGGCCTAAATATGCTGTTTTGGGCCATATAGTTGGACGCATATAATCGTTATCGGGGTCGCTGAACACGATGAGCATAGTCGCAGCTCTGTGCGGTGCTGCTATCGTGCTGTACTATTATACAGCAACCATAGCACGCTGTCTGTAGACTTACGGTAAACGGCTAAACATATGAAACTTGGTGAAAATAATTTCTGCAGTAAGGGGGAACTGTAGCTATGTTAGTTGGTGCACTCCCTAGCTTTCACCGTGCTGTATGTGCTGTCCCAAACACAGCACCGTCAATAACAAGTTATTCATTCGTCACTGGTATTTGAAATTCGGCATACAGATAGTTTAGGACATGACAAATTATTATAGATACGTTTCGTATACTTATTACGATGTTACTATGTGGTTGAAATTCTGTAGGCAGGTGCTGAAAATAGCATTGGAAAACATGTCGTACAAGTCTCCTTTTTTAGCAGTGAAGTTTGCGCCTAATTGCGCTGCAGTAGAGTGCTGCTGAAGTACAGCACGGCCTATAACTAGCTACAGGTAAGTTGCAATCGTCCGAAATTTTGCACACAAGTGCGGCAGAGCATTGCAAATCATGCCGTTTGAGTTTCCCTCACCGACAGCAAAGTTTGCATCTGGTTGCGCTGCAGGAGAGTGCTGCTGAAGTACAGCACGGCCTATAACTAGCTTCAGGAAGTTAAAATAGTCACGAAATTGTGCACACAAGTGCGGCAGAGCATTGCAAATCGTGCTCCATGAAGTTTCCTTCACCGACAGTGAAGTTTGCATTTGGTTGACCGCTACAGTGGAAATGCTGCCGAAGTACAGCACGACCTTATAACTAGCCACAGATGAGTTGTGAATTTCGTCCGAAATCTGCACACAAGTGCGGCAGAGCATTGCAAATCGTAGTTTTTAATAGGTCTGCTTCACCGACAGTAGAGTTTGGAATTAGTTGCGCTGCAGTAGAGTGCTATATGCTAAATACAGTAACTAAAACTATTGCAGCCATAGGTACTGGATGTTGGATTTCTGTCAAATATAGAAAAAGGGAAGAACGAAACTTTTCAAGCTGCTTTCGTTCTGCTTTCGGTTGACGATTAATGAGTTAGCGGAATTTTTAAAGTTTTTTCACACAGCTTTAACGTTTTTGCTTTTTACTGAGAACCTTTAAAATGAAATGGGACAAAGAATAAAAATGCTCGGTGGAGCATGAAAAATGCAATGTGGGTGCCATTCGGTTGTAAATGGACAGAGGACTAGGTTTTAAAACGTTAATATGGGAGGGGCAGGTTGTAAATGCCTGGAGGACTAGGTTGCGAGCACTACTATGGACCAGCTTCGCTGAACAATCCATATTCGCGGTCACTCGGGTGCTCCACTCCACATGACATGCTTATGTATATCTTCATTTTCTAGCTTTCTCAAAGCAAGCGGGACGATTTTTGAAATATTAAAGCTTATTCCAAAATAAACAATGCAGTTCTGATAGAAAGGTGTTCAAGGTGTTTTTCTGCACTGTCAGAGTGGAGAATCTTGTATTAAGTTGATGCGAAAAGCAGTTTACATTATGCACGTGTATTATTAAGTATTATAATAAGGAGCACGACCACATATACTTGCAGGCCATGCTGACAAATCCGTACAATTTTCTAGAAGAATTTACGACAGCAATAAAAAGCAAGCAGCAGCCGATAGAAACTCTGTGACAGTTTTCGCGAATATGGGTTGTTCAGCGAAGCTGGTCCATATTGGTAGTGCGCTTTTAACCTAGTCCTCCAGGCATTCACAACCTGCCCCCTCCCATCAGGCGCACCCAAGGGGGGGGCGGGGGGGCGGCCGCCCCCCTGTCAGGTTTCCAAGGTCAGAAAAATTAAGAAGCAGAAAGGAGAAAAAGCAGAAAAAAACAAAAATTTTCGTGCCTGCGGCGAATTAACCTGTTCTTTGGTTGTTTTGAGTACAGCATATAGAGGTGGTGTAGGGTGGTGGTCTTCAATTATTATTCGGTATTATAGTAGGAATTTCAAGAGTGCTCTACCTTAATTTCTGAGACTATTTACCGTAGTTTAGACTCTGGCTTCTTCTGAAGGGCTGCCACCTACCGCAGCACCCCCCCGCTCACCATACCTCTTCGATTCTACATTGATCCTTCCGTTTCCGTCTGCAGTTGCCATACTTTCTGCGC